>JALDNG010000017.1:7650000-7942500 GCA_024349245.1 Neodontobutis hainanensis | reverse complement strand
TCAGCTTGGATCAGTCGGCCCATTCACCTCTGACCTCTAGCATCAACAAGGCATTTTCGCCCACAGGACTGCCACATACTGGATGTTTTTCCTTTTTCACACCATTCTTTGTAAACCCTAGAAATGGTTGTGTGTGAAAATCCCAGTAACTGAGCAGATTGTGAAATACTCAGACCGGCCCATCTGGCACCAACAACCATGCCACCTTTCTTTCCCATTCTGACCTTCAGTTTGGAGTTCAGGAGATTGTCCTGACCAGGACCACACCCCTAAATGCACTGAAGCAACTGCCATGTGATTGGTTGATTAGATTCTTGCATTAATGAGAAATTGAACATGTGTTCCTAATAATCATTTATGTAAGTGTATATTTAATTATATAATCAATATTTTATAATTGTGTAAAAATAACATTGATTTGGCAAATTAGACACTATATGGAACCCAGAGGAGGTTCCATTACTTCCTGCTTGGAGCAGACACACTGATGGAGGAAGAAGCAAATTTTTGTTTGTTGGCTTTATTGCCTTTATTCAGTAGACTGACTGGAAACAGGGTGAAGAGATGGGGGTGTCATTGGGCAAATGCCCCAGAGCTAAAATCAAACCTGGGTTTCCACGCTCTACCATGTGAGCCACCAAGGCACCCCTTGCATAAATACTTAGCTGACTTACAAATGAAAATTTGTTTCTATATTTCTATAGTAAATTCATTATACCGTGGGTTTCACTTGGATTCGTTCATAGATAATAGCATGTCCCTGCTGGGCTTCCATAGGTGTTCACAGGAGGAGTGAGAGGTAGAAAACTGCAATCTGCAATATCACCCAATTTCACCAAAAAACTACACACTGCATCTTTCATTTTGTCAATTTATTTTGCCCAAACTTTTATTGCCTCATTTAAACCAAATATTATAACATATACATAATATTAAAACTTTAGCCCTTGCTAAAACCATAATCTGACCCAATTAAAAAGGCTACAGGTTGTCTCACTTTTACATGTCTCTGTTGCCCTGTGCACTGGAGTCTTATTTAAAAAAAGGATGACCCTAACCCTAACCTTGTTAAGGTTACACAGTGTATCTATCCTGCTATAGTTTCAGTCTTAACAGCTGTTTGGCTTACTTAAGTTGAATGGCAGTGCTATTAATGTTTTCTGGCACCTTGGTTGCTTTGGTCGCTTTGGCTGAAAGGTGATGGCTCAGGTTATCATGCTACTCGTAATATAAGTCTCACAATGTGTGTACAATGCGCTGTACCCAGTGTGTATGTGTGTGTGTGTGTGTGTGTGTCTGCTATGAACAGACTTGTTGAATTGTGTTTATTGGGTTTCTTGTAATTATTACCCACTACATGTGACACCTGACTGTGATGCAACGCCCTGTTATACTATGTTTCTGTGTTATATTATGTTTTCTATAAGGATGGCATAATAATGATAATGATAATGGTATTAGGAGATGGTTTAATTCAGTAAGGACTCCACTGAGTTGTACCAATAATGAAAAGAGCCCTCTACAACCTTGATCATTCACTGTTCAGATGCCACCTTTTTACAAATTTATATAAATATATAGATGTATTAGACTTTCTCAATACCGTCCTCATCGCATTGTGTACCTGTTAACTGTAATTTATTTAAACCGAAAATGGCAGCTTTTCTGTTCTTTGAATATCACAAGTAACCACATTTCTTCTGTCTTCATTTGATATGTCATTGCTGGACCTTGTACCATATCAAGAAACAACAGGGATCCATTATTGATATCTGGCAGCTAAAGTTGCATCACCTTGAGAGTTCCGAAGGTGAAAAACAACATAGCACAACTGGGTGTTTTTCATTTCTTTATTTATTTCTGTTTCCCTCTAGTGAGATGTCACTTCAAAAACGAGCCGACCAAGGAATGTTATTATGCTGAGAGAATGTCAGCCAGTTACAATGGGCTGCTTAATGAGGTAGTGTGGCAAACTTTCAGGCAGGGCCATAATATGAATTATTTGTCATTGGCTGTGTGTGTATGTGTGTGTCTTTGGAAAGGGCCTAGTGTAAAGCAGGATGAAGGCAGGCCTTGATGGAGGGATGTGGCACTAGCCTGGGGGCTCGCTCCACTGTGAGGGTAGTTAGCTCACTGCACACCGCCATCATTAGGGACTAGGGCACTTGTGCGGGGAAGGTGACACACCAGCCTCCGTTCAGACAGCGCCGCACACACACTCCACACCTGGACTGGCTCTGTGTGTCGAGGTCTCACGCTTTCTCTCAAGTTGTTTCTTATCGTCTGCGACCACAGTTTCTCTGGGCATTGCATTAGGCAGTTGTCATCCTAAGACTTAACAATGATCAGACTGCCTGTAAGCTGAAATTACAATGTACAGCTTTTCATACATTTTAAATATTATGTGCACACTTAATAAAAAAAAAGAGCAAAAGAATGAAAGCCCTGTACTTATCGGTATCAGAGCCTGTACTCGTTTGAGCTTCTCTAATAACGCCATATGAGTACTTTACCCTAATGTTTTGAAACTTTGCCTTTTTCTTTACACATCCCTATTTGAAAATATTCTTAAATGACAAATAATAGAAGGGTAGAGTCAACTACAAAACGGTGTCCTTTAAAAAATGTAGATGCACTGGAAAAAGCTGGTATTGGGACAATCCTAGTGCAGGCATATACTCATATTACATACAAATGCAAAGAGACCAATCAGAAATGTTGCTGTCCCAAACCACACATGACCCAAATGTTACTTGGGCTGGATTTAAGCTTAGACCAAGATAAACTCTATTAACCCAAAAAGAAACTTACTTTAAAGTAGCTCAATTGCATGCTTTTAGAAGAAACAATTGATAAAAATAGACAATAATAATACATTCAGTTTATCATTTATCTGAATTTTTTTTTTTTGAGATGATGTAAAAGTGAATTGAAAATGATGAAAACATTTTTCACAGCTGGTTTTGCACACTTTTTATGCTAAAATGGAGATCTATTAATAATAACCCCAAGAGGACTTGAATTACTTTGGTATAACATACAAAATGTAATATGTAGTAGTTCATACCATTCTTTCTTTCATTCAACTATTGTCACTGCTTAGCTCTGGGTTTCTTGTAGAAGGCGTTTCATTCTAAAGTAAGGACGTCATCATTTTATGGTCTGGTCCACTCAACATAATGTCCAATGCATCATTACTGCTCTTTTTAAATGTATTGTTGAGCTCTCTTCACAAAATAAAAATAGACCCTAAATCTTCGGGAATAAAAATGGCCTTGTTGCTCGTACACTGCAGGATAGCCCTTTAGAGAGAAAAAAATAATAAAACAAGCACCAATGCACCAAATTGTACCAAAACTCCCCCTGTGTTGTAGCCGCTATTTATTTACCAGATAAAAGAGAGGCTTTCATATCGTAAGAAAGAGAAAATATCTGAAAAATAGCCACCTTTCATGTGCAGCGTTTTGTTCTTCAAGGTTAGGGGACAATTGTTAGTGAATAAAGACTGGGATGATTCTTTGAAATTTTAGTTTAAAAATGATGATGGTAAGCTCTCCAGTTTAATTTGTTAGCAATGATTAAAACTCCAAGTGCTTAAGATGTTTTAGGAATGTGAACTGCAGTAAACAGCAAAATTTGTAACATTATTATTTATGTGTTTTATGTTTGTGGACTTTTAAAGTGTTTTTAAGTATTGTCATTTATGGGGCTATTATTGTAGCTAAAGTATTTGGGAACTCGTATTAAGATTTGTGTGTGCAATTAAGATTTGTCTGTAATAAGATTTGTGTGTGCATATCTGTAAACACACAAAAGCTAAAAGTCTCAAGTTGAACACATAAAACTCCAAATATACACAACCCTTTTGCTACAGTCCAGCCATGTCAAAATTTGTGTGTCCATGTTTTGTTTTATGGCCCTGAGTTTTTTCACGTGGCAAATCATAAACATTGACAAAGGACATGGCTCGATTAAAATGGGCTGTGTTCCTCTTAAAGCTAAGCATCAATTAAGTATGCTTAAAAGATCTGCTAGCGCACTATCAGTATCTGTTGCTATGTACATTCTTGATCGACTAGTATTAGTGAATCTAAATTAACCACAGGGTAGTTCACATTTGTCCAACGTGTGATTGACTGGTCATTGTGTCTTGCCTTTGGCCCAAAGCTGCTGGGATAAACTCCAGCCCTGTGTACAGTCAGCATAAAAAGATGAAGGAATGAATAGTGCATCGCCTGTAAGTTTAAACTCAGGGCCACAAAATTAAACACGGACACACAAATGTTAATAAGACAAAACGGTGGTTAGCACCTGTTGCCTCACAGCAAGAAGGTCCAGAATACAACTTTTCAGGATCCATCTTTTTCCCCGTGCATCAAAACATGTTGGGCGCCCCCTGGTGACAGCTGCCAGCAATAAATTTCCCCACGGGGTTTAATAAAGGGATAATAATACTAAAAATCTAACACAAATCGTATCACAGACAAATCTAGATACACACACAAATCTTAATACGAGTATCCAAATACTTTTGCTATGACAAAAACCCCATACTTATCGTTTTTACCATGTAGGTGAAAATATCCTAATTATTAATCAAGCCATTATCACGGATGACCTTACACTTGCTCTGTGCGTTCTCACATTTAACTGCTTCTCTAACCCGTGGCTGCACAGAAAACACCCCACTGCAATCAGTTATGAAGTATTTATTGTGAGTTTATCTGTTTATTCTGTGGGTCATGTGACACATTCAAGAATAACCATTGAAACGAAACTGTCTGTGTCTGCAAAAGTCAGTGACCATGACATAAAGACAAACAAGGCTGAACTGGATTTTCCTGTCGCCCTGTCCTCTTTCTTAGTGCACAATAATAAGTAACTATATAACAACAATCATTTTCTGTCATGTGACTGGATGAAAAGCTACACTCTCTAAATGTCCCTCACATGTGAACAAATCAGTACAAACTATGTCTTTAAATCCAGTCTAAAACTGAAACTCACGTCAACTAAAATAACAAAAAATGAAAATGGTAACTGATATTGCATCATGTGGTCTTCCTTAGGGCTCTGTGAACTCCCTTCATAGACGCTGTACTTCATGAATCTGCATCTACAACTTAAATCAGACCTCATTCAGGTTATTTGAGGGCCGCTGACTTTTTATATTCAAAATACTTCTTTTACCTGTGTGTAAATTTGGCTTTTACTGACATTTTCCAGGAATTGAGCCTATAGTGGACATTCAGTGCAAGGGATTTGGTCAAGAACAGCAGAAACTGGGCACTGGCTTCTCTTCAGCTTTCCAAACATAGCCTTCTGTATGTCTCGAGAGCTTTTTGAACCTATAAATCTAACTGGCGCGTTTTTCTTTCTTTTTCATGGGTCGGGTAACAAAAACATTTTAGACTTGAATGAAGGCTTGCTCATTCACAGACGAAGGTCAGGGAAGGGCCACAGTGCATTGGAGTTGGTTTCAATGTGTGTATTTTTACCATATCCTTTTTTTCCCCCCTTGAGAGCACAAGTCTTTTCAGGGAGTTGTATCTATACAGAAAACTGCCCATTTCTCTTAATTTGGGTGAAAAGAAGCAGTGCACGTGTCTGTTCATGTAAAGTTGTGTCTCGAAGCATTGAAAATATTGTGGATGTTTATGCGGCCGTTTTATCTGACCTCTCTGTTTTGTCCTGCCAGTGTGAATGGGTCATGGGGATGCATTGCTTTTTTAAATCCAATCGAAACAATCTGTTTTGTTTGTTGTAAACCAGTGGACATTCTGATTTGCGTCCCTGCCTGAACTGTGCATATGACAACTGAAAGTATTTAATCTGCACTCTTCTCTTTTAGTTTTGTTTTATTTTACATTTATGATAATTGTTGTATTTGCCGATCTCTCTTCTTTCTGTAAAGGACTTTGAATTACTGTATGTATGAATTGTGCTATACAAATAAACTTGCCTAGCCTGAAGCGATGGCCTTCAACTTTGTTCTTCCGTGTCACACGAACATCAAAAAAACACGATTTCCTTACTCAGGTATACAAATGCTTCGCTCCTCCTTGAAATGTAATAGAACCGTCACGGACGCTTCCATGTTATATATTGTCCATCTAATGGTTAACAGTTCAAGGGTATAGCCCACACAAATGCATTAAGTGTGTATACTATGTACATTCAAAGGGAACAAAGGCAGAGACTGTGTTTGCTTGATCACAACTGCACCCTCTCCTAGGTTTCACTTCTGTTATTTTTCACAGAGGACAGTCATCATGGTCATGCTCAAGAACTTTTTTTTCCCCAGACTACTTTGTAGATTTAAACAAACTTCAAACAAACAACAAATCAATTGCCTCATCATCCACATCATCTTACAGTTGTGGAGTGAGTCTGTAAAATGTAAAAATTATGGGAGCCTTAATAAGTCACACAAGCAGCGATCAACCGAAACCAATAGGATAGAATAGTGAGGATTCTGAACTGCATTATGGGGAATATTTGAGTCATACAATCACAAATCCTCCAACATTTGCAGATGAATATCTTCTCATAATGGTCGTATTAGATGTCAGAATAAACTGAATTATTGGAGCCGAATACTTAAGGCACAGAGAATGTTACAGCGTTAGATCGTTTTTTAGACAGACTGACAACAGCCACTTTATTTATTCATAATGTAAGAGATGATCGTTTAAAGTGAGTCAAATGTTCAACGTTTAAACAGTTTAAAGTAATTATAATGTATTATCCTGACAGTTTAAAACATATTAAAATAATTTGTGCTTTAGGGCGTAGGCAATATATGTAATTTATCAAATTGTATCATATCATTATGTAACGTTATCGTGTGTTGTCTGTTATCAAGTTTGATGATGTATTGGTCACAATTTATTTTTGATCATTTTTAGCTACAGACTATTTATGAATATAGAAAGAACTATGAATGAAATAAGTGATAAATGCTGGAGTTTCTCTAAATTGTATATAATTGTACATGAAACTAACTACATTAAAACTTTAAACCAATACTATTTATTATGACTTCAGTGTGATTATTAATGTAAAACTAATGCTCTATAAACAACAAATGAAGTGGTTACAAATACTTATAGCACTTAAAAGTGTTTAGTCATAATGAAGTGTACTGTATTTTTCTGCCTAGTACACCTTTAACAAGTTTGATTACATATGTTAACAGTCATTATTTCTTAGCCTGGAGTGTTCTGTTTGAACGTTTCTGCACTTTGTAGAGGTTATATCTAAGTGTGCAGACGCTGTGGAGAATCTTTTGGTTTAGTATAAACCAGTTTCTGCATGCTAATTTGGTGAATAGAGAAGACACAACTGTTACTTTGCACTTTTCATATTCACATATTCACATAATCATATATCAAAAGGCTGCAAGTTACTTTACACCTCTGTCATACACTGTGGACCGATCCTTTGACCTGCTCTACTTCTTGTGCCTAGTGTGAATAACCCGAAGCCACACGTGTGCACATACTAAGTTGCTTTTATTAATACAGAACTGCATGCTACAGAGACTGTACAGCATAAACATTTATTCATTACAAAAAACATGGTTTCTGTGAACCATTTTAAAATAACAGGAAAAACAAACAAACAGAAAAGATAAGAGCATAAAATAGAACAGGAACATCACAGCCGTTAAGGAAACATTCAAACTATTTATCATTAGCATCTTAATAAACCAGAGAAGAAATTGACAGTTTACAGTCGCGTCATGTCAACTACAATGGCACCGAGTGGATGATTCTCTTGTAGCTTTTTTACAGCCTCTTGCAACATCAACATGCCTATTTTTTCTATCTACCTATATGTAGTAGTGTACTTAAAAGTGGCAGTTTGTGTATTTTTTTGTATTTAAAAGTTTTTTTATGAACCTCCTAATATACATAATTTGGCCCTTGTGGGTTTATACAGTATGATGTCCGTCTTTTTAAGTTTAAATTTTAATATTTGACAATTTGCTACCAAACACATTTGTTATAGCAACATTTATACTACATACATAGCAATCTATGTAACGTCACAGCAAAGAATGGTATCTAAATTAAAAAATGACAACAAAACGAACAGAAAGTCCCTACAGCGTGGTTAGAGGGGCAGAGGAAATTATCACAAAAATTTTGGCACGGAAAATCTGTACACAAATCTACAGTCTGAGAGATGGGACTGTGCAATAAAAAAGAAGGGCTTTAGACAATTTTTCCAACTACTGAAGACACGGTACCCACGGTCTGCTTCAAGTTTGTCTTTTCTTCTTTTTGTAAAATGGCTTATAGACGCATCGGTTGAAATGAGCTTGTGCATACTTCTTGTTCGTGAGATCTACACAGTACACTGAGTGGAATCCAGGTTTTCAGAGCGGAAAAGAAATCCATAACAAAAAGTTTTTTTTTAGTGTTTTTCAAATCCTCCTTGTAAAAATTAATCATTCATATATAAGTCGCTTAACCTTAAGAAAAAATATTTGTACAATGTATTAATAAACAAAAGTCAAAAAGAGACACGTACAAGATACAACAAGCAATCTCTAAAGCAATAAATACTACTGGTCCTAGCGTTGTGACATTTTTGAATTTAACAACCCCCCCAACTTACAATTCCCACCCGCCCCCTCAAGCCCTGCCCACTCACCTGACTCCGCCCCAAAAAGGGTAAAACAAAAAAAACAAAAAAAAGACAACGCAGTGGAAGAATGCATATTTAACAACAGTAACCCGCCCCTCCCCCGCACACTCCCCACCCGCCTTTATTCTGTACATTTAAACAAGAACAAGTAACAACACAACAATGAAGTTGTTCCTCAGTGAGGTGCCAACGCCAGCCTAGTGCCCTCGTCACATATCGATGTCAAATGATTGGTTCGCAAGCTCGTATTTAATACAAATAAAGAAAGAGAACCAACTCTGAAGAGAAAGAGGGCTCATTGAATACCCTAGCCAACCTTTTTAAATCCATTTGAAGTGGAGCTAAATAAAAGTTTCTGTTTTAACACTACAAAAGAGACAAAACAAAATTCATAAAAATTTTGGCAGATTCACAAGGCTATTTTACAGCTCATTGTATTTCTTTATAATAATTAGACTTTTTGATAATGATGGGTCAAATATTGACCAATGAACTTTAAAAAACAAAACAAAAAAACTAGAATTTCAAAGCCTCAGAGCACAGAAAAAGAAGAACGTGAAGTAAAGACAAAAGAGAGAAGGATCTAGAAAGATGTGAAGAGCCAGAAAAAGGATGGACTATTCTATAGACTTGGTCACTAGCGACAAAGGCTGAGGAGCCGCGGAGGAGAGGAGCGAATGGGAATGACACAGCGAAGCCGAGGGCCGCGCCATCGACGACACCACGGAGGAGCCCGGCTGGCGCGAGGACGAGACGTCGGCGTGCTCCCGGGCTCCGTTGTGGGATGAGGCGCCGGATGTTTTGTTAGCTGCCGACGCCGATGTAGCGGAGGAAGAGTTGTTGTTTAGCTGAACCAAAGACGGCGGCCCAGACAGGAGGTGCGCTTGGTGGAGGTGGTGGTGGAGTGGCTGGTGGGCCGGTTTCATAGTCAGTGAGAGAGGTTGCATTTGTTCAGTCTGAGGTTTGGACTCTTTAGGCGAAGGGGAAGGGATAACCGAGGAGGGGGAGGATGGGGGGGAGTCGAGTAAGCTTCCGTCCGTTGAGGGAGGACTGGCACAGCTGCCTTCACCTTGGATGTAGCGAATGCACTTTTTTTTTCTCCTGAGGAAAAAGGCAAAGAGAGGAAAATTGTTTAGCCACAACACATTTTTTGGCTTTTCAATGATCTAAATGCACCTGTTACCCGACAAAAGACCCTTCTGATCGTACTCCAACAATACCAACGCTCCATAATAATTGGATTCTTGCTTTAAATTTGTCAAACAATTCCAGGTCAATGGTAATGTCACAATCCGAATGTTCATTAAAACAAAGTATTTGAGCAGAGGGGAACTTGGTCTTGCCAAACTTAGGTGCATTTAGGCTACATGTATTCCTCATGCAAAAGAAGAGTGATAGAAATGACAGTGTATTTCCAAAAATTAAATCACCAGACAGGACGGACATGTAGGAAAGATTACAGATTCAGCACCAGGACAGATACAGCAAAGAAACGATGATGCAAAAGACAATGGTGATAGATCAAAATGAAGCAGAGTGGATATGTTGATGGTTGCTCTCTGAAACTTAGATATTTGTTTTATTGGGTTTAATTTGACTACACAAAAGCAAAGCATTGGGACTTTAGGGGCAAGTTTTAGCTTACAATTCACAGACAAATGTAAGCATCTTTTCTTAGTGGAATTCACGTTTTGTCTTTTTTTGGTTTTGTTTTACTATTAGGCTTCAAACTAAAGTGGGCCCGATATATAGCCCTGGTGTTCCTCTAAAACTGTTGCTGATACTCTGGCATCAAAGTGCAATTTTAGCAATCCCTTCTAATTATCGTAATATGATAAAACTACACTTTTTCATAATCTTTTTGCAACTTGTTACTCAAGACATGCAACACAAGTAAAGCCTCATTAAACGTAATAGCACACTTGAAGCTTCAGTCTGTCTACAGAAAGAGGCGTCTCACTGCTTGAGCTCTATCTGTCTCTACTTGCTCTTCTCCTGAGGGGGACTGAGTTGGAAAAAGTCAACAAGATGCTCGCTAACCCCTCGCATCTGCCCCACAGACACAAGTGTGAGTGCTCATGAGGGGTCAAGGCATCATGTCTGCAGTCCTGCCTGAGGTCAGGACCCCTCCCCCCTGTGCTTGCCGAGTCCTGAGGCCTCACGATGCACCAGCTTTGGAAGGAAGCGGAATAAGGGGGGGTACTGCTGCCTTTATCTGGAGAGTGACTCTGCTCAGATTTGGTTCAGGGGGGATTCTCGGCCCATCTCATCTCTAGCCTGACCCTGGTAGTGACCTCCCTCTCTCTGTATTTTATCACAAGGATGCCCGAAGGCCGTGGTCTATTTTAAAACTTAGAGCGACACAAAGTACTGGAGAAAAATGTGTTTAAAATAAGACGCTTTTGAAACAGATCCCTAATCTCTTTAATTAAAATTGTTTTATCTGTGACAATTTAGACATAACCTTTGAGAGCAAATTACTAAATTAACATATCACAAAGAACATAAAAATACATTTCATATCATGCCATGGTGAAAGGCAGGCATGCATTTCCATTACAAGCACACAACACAGAAGAGCTGAAAAGTCTATAGACGTCAGGTACAAGGTGGCTTCTGAGCTTTAGCAGCGGCTCTGGGTGGCACGCTGTATCGACCAGCGCAAAAAGGTATCATTTTGCTGCTACATAGACATCTCGCTCCCGATAACTGTCTGTCAAACCGCTACAAATGAGCTAATATCCATTTTTTAACAGACATATCGATTCATAGTATGTGCCTGTGTATGTTATTGATTTCTTTGTCTCGAGGGAAATTACACCAGATGCATCTTTTAGGAAATGGAGCCCAGAGAGAACTTTTAACCTCTCGGCTCCTACAGCAAAACTGCCGAGCTCATGATGCGCAGAAATAATGTATTTCTTATGGAGTGTGTTGCAGCTGGCAAGGGAACATGAGTCAATCGGAGAAAAGCAAAAACTGTGGATTGTATGGCTTTAAGTGCTAAGTTAAACCACCATATATTATTTTACTATATCTATATATTTGTTAAAAAGTATTGGAAATAATAACTAAACCTACTCACTACTCACTGAACCTAAGAAGTTCTATGCACAACAACAATACTTTGTTTCAGCCTCTCGTGGTCATTAAAAGAATTGCAGTTTAAATAATATTGTTTATAGAATTGTTATAATACTGCAAACGTTGCAAACGACACATGCATAGATTTTTTACACAATCTAATGTAGTACAGTTATACTCTTTGAATTTCTGCATGGACTCCTAAGTTGAAATCTTCAAAGCTTGCAACCCGGAAGTTGGAGACTTTGTTTTCTTTGTTTTTGTATATTTTAATTTTAAAATGCGTGTGTGCAAATAAATCTGAAACAGCAGTAATGATGAATGTGTTGTAATGGTTGGCGTTGACAGTTGTGTCAAGGAAAAGAAAAGAGTGACTGAAGCCGAGACACAGAGAAGGGTATTACTTAGCAGAAACAAATACCTACCATGAAAATATTCCAAATTCAAAGACTGCTTGTGTCAGAACAGAAAGACAACAGGTAGGGACTAAGTAAGGGTTATTGAAGAGGAGTTTGGAGGAAGAAGAGGTGGAAAAGGAGGAGGAAGAGGGCACAGAAAAGAGTGTCACTCAACAGGCCCTCAGAGAAAGCAGGGCTAAATTTTTAAGCATAACATTTATCAAGGGTGCCAATTTCAGGACATACATGACAGTGAAGATGGGGAGGAATAATCCACTGCCCTGGGAGAAAATGGATTTCAATCTCCATATTCATCAAAATTAAACATTTTCTTCTAGCTGAATACATAGGGAAAAAAACGTGTTATAAGATATTTTGCTCAGTAAAATTCAGTTGTTATTTAGAAATCCATTTTCTGCCACTGGGCTTGAACCAAGTTCAACGAGAAAAAACCTGCAGTAAGGGAATTTATAGCAGGAAGCTTCTCAGTGTGGAAAAGGAGTTTGCCATCTGTTACCACATGGCTG
Source organism: Neodontobutis hainanensis (assembly GCA_024349245.1). Lineage (NCBI taxonomy): Eukaryota > Metazoa > Chordata > Actinopteri > Gobiiformes > Odontobutidae > Neodontobutis > Neodontobutis hainanensis. Next base: position 7,929,836 of record JALDNG010000017.1, on the reverse strand, counting down.
GAAACATGTTTTAGAGCAATATCTGAGCAAAGAATCAAGAGGGAGGAGTTTCTCTTTGTGGATGTCCTCCTCCCATTGGTACAGCAGTTATACCTGCACGGTTTGCACCATAAACTCAGCTGGTCAAGCCCGAACAAGGCACGACACTTCTTTGGGGTATTTGCATCTGTTAGCCAGGTAGACACGAACAAACATACAAACAGAGACAAAAAAGAAAAAAAAAAAGGAAAAAGGAAACAAAAATGGACACGTCATTGCACAGACAAAAACATGTAGCCAGGACTTAGGCTTTGGCTGGTAACACTGGGATGTCCTCAATTTACACCAAGTTATCAGACTGCAGCTTCTCCGAGCCTTGACCTGCCAGTTTCATATTCACTGAATATTACTTGATATTTTTATTTACTGCTACACAAACACAACACTCATACAAATACTAGCTGTCGTCCCAAATAGGAGGTCAAATTGAACAGGAGCAGCACCAGCGAGAGACCGGCAGGGTGTGGCTGGGGGAAGCTGTGAGGTCGCGACAGCTTGGCCAAACGCACACAAGGAGGTAAGACACACAAGAGCAAAGGAGAAACTAAAAGCAGCAGCACAGAGCGAAAGAGAAAATCCCAGCGTTTGATTTATTCAACCCAGCTTTCGCCTGGTCCTGGCTAGTGCAAGCACACACCATACACACCTGCACGGGCCACACCAGTTATTCTGTTGGTCGAGCCCAAAGCGCGCTCGACACTTCTTAGGAGCGCTCAGGTCTGATGCGGCGACAGGGGAAGGGAAGCCAGCAGAGAGGAAGGATAGAAACCCCAAAAATGTTTCAAAAATAACAGGAGAGAAATAGGAAGGAAAGAAAAAAACAGATCACAGTGAATCTATGAAGCCTAGCAGTAAAAACACCTCAAAGCAAATTTTAAGACTTTAGTCATAACAAAATGCATGCAAATTAGATCAAGTTCTAATACTAAAAAGGAAAACAACTGCTTGCGGTCATGTTATCTAGAGCTGCAGATAAGATCGGATTAATTTTTCACTGGGATTTCAAAAAGGCAATGTCAAGGTGAGTGGAACTAGCGACAGCAGGTTGCTAAAATAGCTTGGTTGTGAGTAAGCTTTAGCCGAGGGAAGGATTAAAGAAGGCTGGAACCTGAAAAAGGGGATCTACTCCTAAGACCTGGCATCAAACACTTTTTTCCCATAAACATTGGCAGAATATGTGCCACTGTAAAGTTGCCAGTCACTCGCTAGCTTCACCCGCTAACTGCTAGCATAACAGTGTTTGAGTCCAGGCCTTGTTTGAGTAGACGTTTAAAGAAGGTGTAGGCCGATCTCATGCTGGCCTAGGAAAGGCACGAGCACAGATACTAAAGCTGTAGATTAAGGAGGTTTACCCTGACATCACATCTTTAAAACCTTGTCTAGCTGCCATTTTGTCAAGCATCATGATTTAGCTCAAATTTGCTAAGCTAACTAACAACATGTATAAAATAACACTAGCTTAAAGGAAGATAACAGCAACAGTTTGTAAAAAAAAAAAAAAAAGACATCAGTAAAACAAAGCATATCGAATCCCTATGGCACAGTCATTGAGAATAATTTTACATTTCATAAAAAGCAAAGGAATAAACAAGTTAGTAATAATATTAAATTAATTTCAAAATGTCATTAGCACCTGTAATCGGAGGGAGTGAAAGGCAAGGGTTTGGAAAATATTCTCTGTGTTCTGAAAAAAAGAACAGATAGAGAGGCCTTCAAGAAGAAATCCGTCACCAAAATGAGCGCAAAAATACAATGACACAAAGTCGCTCGGTTTTCAACTCACAATATGATCAAGAATAGGAAGAATATGAAGGGGGAGATGGATAGATAAATCAATAGAATTAGCAAACCTCCTTAATTTTACGATGTGAGTGATACACAAAAGCATGCAGAGGGGCAAGCAGAGGGGGCACATGCACAGTCACACACATACGGTATATATTACACATACTGTAGTAGTCTGTCTGCAGGGCACAGGCATTTTAAAACAGGCTCTGGCAACGTTAATGGCTCTCACAATGCTTTAAGTTCTCAAAACACACATCATCACAATACGCTGAGGGGCAAAGTGGGTTGGGGGGGGATCAAATGAGGGGGGTGTCGAAAGGGAGACCAGGGGAGTTTGGGGGGGTCATGCATATTCAGTTATTATTAGCTAGGGAAGGCTAAGGGGAAATGGGAGAAAGGGGAGAGAGGAGGGGGTGTTACAAGCAACACTACCATTTAAATATTGCATTGCATTGAGTAGCATAACTAAACCAAAAAAAAAAAGCCAGGCACAATAACACAGGCAAGAGAAGAAAAAAAAAACTAGCTTGACTTTTATCTTGCAAGATGTCACATCTGCTTGACACATGATGGGGGTCTTCTAATATGAGAGATAATTGCAGCTCACTTACCATTGCTCTCTGCTTGCTGCTTTTCCCTTTTTCTCTTCTTCCTTTTCCCCTGTTGGTTAGCCGCCAAAAAAATAGAAAGAAAAAGAAAACAAGACACAGACAGGAACCTTAGTTATTATATTGCAGAAAGCCCAAAACATAAAACGGAGAATACAACTCTTCTTTTATGTTATTTATTCATTCAGTCTTTTCTTTTTTTGTCTTAGGTCTGCCCTGCAGTTTTGGAGCAGCCACTGCAGGCTAGTCTAACAGTCCTCCCTCCCCTCGCCTTTTTTTTTTGTCTCCTTCTCTGGCCCTTATTTCTCATGTTGTAATCTTTTGTCTTATTTTGCTCTGTTCTCTTAAAGGGCTACTAGTTTGCCACTGCGAGTGGTCAGTAAAGTTTAGGCTAAAATTTCAAAACATTTTGTTCCCATTTGTCACGGTCAAACTTCACGCTAAAGAGGGAAAAGAATGGGATCGTTACGACTTGAAAAAATAAAAACTTACATAGTTGTCTCGTGCTGACCAGCCGGGATAAAGCTGCATGTGGAGCTGTCGTTCTTTCCTGGCCAGCTCGTAGTACTTGGCCTGCTCCTCCCGCGATAGGGCATGCCACTGTTAGGCACAAAGAACACAACACAACATAAGAGAGTTGAGAGGATGTAGGTTGAGAGGGCTGTTACTGACTAGGACCACCAGACATAAGAAATACTGCATGTAATTCCTTAAAGTTGGTATTTCTTTTCTAATACAAGAGAATGTCTTGTATCAATCCTTAACAATTGTAATCTGCAAGAATATTATGCCCAACAGTAATATACTGTCTTAGTTTTGTTGTTATTAATGATAGTCCTGGATTAAAATGGTGATAAATGATAGCACATGTCTTACCCTCCGGCCCAGAATCTGGTTTATGGCGGCACTCTCTTTCAGTGTGCATTCGGCCACCACCTTGGCACGCATCTCCTTCATGTAGAGCATGAAGGCGTTCAGAGGTTTCTTTATGTGGACCTGCTTCTTTTTCTCTTCCTCCTTTTTAGCATCTGACTGTTTTCTGTGGCAGAAAGGAAACAGGAAACAGGTCAACTCAAAGTTAGCTCAAAGGTTTGTTAAGGTCAGAATTGCGAGAGAAGAATACTCACGAGCTGTTGAGGGAGCTGATGTCGCTGTGGGACGATTCCTGCTTGACGTTGGGTGTGACGATGGCCGGATGTGGGATGCCCGTGGTGTGCAAACTGTGGTGGGGGGGCACCATGTGTGGGGGGAACCTAGAGGACAGAAGACTGTGTAAATCGTCAGAATGGACACGGGTGAAATGGGGAGATGGAGAACATATAAACAAAGACTGTACAGATCTCAATGGCTGAGGCTCAGTTCCATTCCCAAAGCCTGAGTTCAAGAGCCTTTTCAAAAGCTTTGACAGAAATGGAACTGGCCTTCAGTCTCAAGACGTAAATACAACAACATGCACAAACAAACATGCACATGAAAATGTTCAAGGCTGGTCATAACCTTATTTCATATTGTGGAGGATTTTTAACAAAATGATTGCTATGTCAAGTATCATATAATTATGGTGATATTAGACCATGCAAATTACTATCAGACATGGGATTAAACATGTTCTAAAATACATATGTAAGTTACTCCAAAACCCAACAGACAAGAGACACATCTTTTGCAACTATAAAAAATATTATAATGGGCTTAATAATACAGGTTTGAGAATATTTCAAGTTTGTAGCCACCAAACCTTCCTATTGGTTGGCTACTTAGACGCTGTGTAGTTTTTATGATGACATTCAGCTTTCAGACAACATCTATACATGCCTTAATCACTGTCAAATGATTTCCAAATAAGATTTTGTCATCAGTTACAATTTGTTCAAACCACATGTCATATTTCTATTGACTGACAATAACTGATGGCAATAACTGATATGAAAATGCTGAATTTCGAGGTGTAAAGACTGAGCTTTTATCTCCCATCGAAGAATAGATTAAAATGTTCTATCAAAGTTTAGTATCACTTCAGGTATTGGGTCTCTATTTGCTTCCTCCCATCTTTTTCTGCCAATTCAGCACTGTCAGCAGCTCTGACATTTTTATCTCCCTCCCTCTGCACTGCTATCATCATTTCATCAATTCCCAACAGCTGCACACATTCGGGCCAGAGACCTTTATTTGTGAAATGGATTCAGCAGCAAGAACAGCCATAAGACACGGCTGGCTGCACCGAACGCATAACGGTACAGTTTGTATGACACTAATTATTTGCGTGTGATTATTTGAACCTGCATCTGCATGTGTGTGTGTTTACAGCCTCGCCACACGTGACCACACACACATTTAAGAGAAGAGGATGAAGGAGGAGAGAAAAAAGAAAGAAGGAATAATACTTCTTTTTTTTTTTTTGAAAACAGCTCATTATCCGGCAGTGTCTGGCTGCATGGCTCCGAGCCAGAATATAATGATGAGGATAAACTCGCCAGGAACAACTAGTTTCTGTTGGAGGCCATCTCAGGGGAGTGCCAGCGCGCTCCCCCCTCAAACTCTCTCCCTCTTTTTCTCCTTTTCCCCTCTTCTCCCTTCATCACTGACACATTGGTGTTTGTGCCATGTCATGCGTTGATGGGGAGCTCAGGCAGCAGTGGCTGTATATCGCCCATCATTAGGGCTGCTGCATTTTCCTTGCTTCTTCCTTTTCTCTCTTGTTAAAATTTCCTCTGTTCCAAGATCTATTTTTTCTTTTTCTACTCCTCCCCTGTCCCCTTGCCACCTCGCATCACCCTCCCTTCCTCCCCCCTTCGTTGCCGTAGCGTGGCTCAGGTTATGGTTTAAACATGACGGCCATCTCTTTGAAGAGTGGGGGCATCATCATCACCATCACCATGAACATCATCGTCATCAGCGGCAAAGGACCAATTTAACCAACACAGAGGGAAGAGACGCAGTGAAAAGAAACACCCCCAACCACCCCAACCCCGGGGCTCCGACGTCTCAATCTGAAAGGTGAGGGCGGCTGGACGGACAGGAGGAAGAGTAGAAGGAGGAGGGAAGTGGGAAAGGAAGGGGGGTCACTAACGCAGCAAGCCCAGTGTCAGCCAGTGCCATTTAATTGCCGATGCTAGGCAGTAGCCCCTGCGCCTGTTTAATGTATAATGATCCGACCGGTTCGCTTCCACCGTTCCCATGAAAAAAGAGACGGAGCGGATGATGGTGGGGTGTGGGGGCCTTATCAAAGGGCAGGCTTAAGCAGAAGGGGCAAAAGGGGCCTCTCATATCCTCCCACCTGTCACACTGTCACACATTATATAAGAAACCTACACCCAACCCCATTATCAAAATAATGTCTTTCATTTGCTCTGCTGACTACCATCCTAGCCTTTTTTTCCTAACGTCCTGAAAGAATGTATTTTTTAACAGGACCTGGGTGTAAGGTGCTCATTGCAGGGCTTACAAGGTACCACGTCCGTTCTCTGCATCCTAATTCGGTTCAAGGTATGGCACAGGGGACTGATACAGAAAAAAGAAGACTTGGCTCCCTACAAGACTACAAGGCCAGAATGTCTTTTTGCTCACTATTTTTCTGCAGCCTGCCTACAAATCTTTTGAGCTATAACAATGGTGAAGTCTTTGAACAAAACCAAACATCTGACAGTTGTGCTTCTCTTGCACACAGTTGAATTTTGTCAACAAATTGAGGCTTCCTCTGTCCTGTACAGAACAGAACTTTTTTGCCTCTTTCTTTTTTCGGAGATGTGTTAAACCCACCCATTTTGCAGAAAGCTCCCAGAGCCCTCCATCTATTCAGTTATCCTAATTCAATTAAGGGCCTCATCACAGGGCATTAGCTCTCCCCGTGGCCAGTCCCCCTCCGCACTTCCCAGCCGGCAGATTCAATTAGCCCCACTGGAAATAAGATGATCACAATGCAGAGGCTGTCATTAAGGGGCCAAATTAGCAGTCACTTAAAGCTTGGTTTTGGCCGGGTGCTGCTGCCAGATGCCAATGTTTGAACAGGCCCCCAGTCTGACCCTTTGCACCTGAGACTTGTTCGGGATTGACATGAGTATGACACAAATCCAATTGAATTTAAGAGTATGTCAGATAAAGGAAGGTATTCTTTCATTCAAAATCCATTTGGAACTGCAGAGTCTGTGTAAGCTCAATGCCCAAACTTATTTTCAGAGCTTTAAAATAAATGTAAGCCCCTTTTTCCCCCTCTGTTCTGCAGCTACACGATCCATCAATGTCAGAGAGGGGCTAAACAGCCGCCCTCAGGAGCTGCTTTTTCAATCAGGCTGTAATTAAACCAAAGCTTGGACTCGTCCCTTGACTTGGTAACCGGCACGTCCAAAGTCCCCTGCTGCAAGGGCACTAAGAGGAGGGGAGGAACGTGGGAGGAGGGAGGTGAGAGTAGGAGGCTGTTTGTTTTGCTGCTTTTTCTGTCGCCACAAATCATAAGCTTTTTAGTCGTCCCAAATTAAATTCTCTTTGCTTCCCACACAATATAGAAGACATGCGTCCCTCATGGGAACAATAAGTTGTTTAACAGCGACTGTGAAACACACTCACGTGTATACAAGATGGCAACACATTGCCTCATGGGTGCAATAATGTCCAGAGATGCACTTGAGCTGAAACCTAAGGGGCTAAGCCAAAGCATTAGCACAAGTGTCAAGGCCTGGACTTCTATCAGCTAGTCCCCTTCAAAGTGTTGCTGTGTTTGTTTATCTGTCTGGCTGCTCAGATTCACAGCAAGGACATGCTCTGGTTCATTTCTGCTCTGCCTGACATGCAGTGGGGGTAAATGTTCTTCAGGGGCCTCATTAGAAAATGATAAATATAATTTATATTTGAGGATGCTAGCTGGAACGCCACACCAGAGAATTGGCCTTTTGAACAGTGAGATGTGGAGTGGGAGCTCTCATGAAGGGAGACTGCCTTTGAGTGTGAAGCTAACACAAGCCCAATGGCACCTATGAGGACGTAAGAGTGTGTATGTGTGTGAGTTTGGGCCTCAACTCACCTTGACATGGATGCGTTGACAGTGAGCGCAGTTGGGTAGGGGTGTCTGAAACCCCCTGTTGTGATTGGATAAACAGGTTGACCTTGCCTAAGAAGAGGGAAGAAAAGAAGAAAGGTGCAAAGGTAAAGAAAGATGCTTGATGGACGAGGAGAAGGTAAAGCCTTGTGTCTCGCGCTGCTCCCCGACGTGGGCCTCTTTATTCTCATTTGATCAGGACAAAAATCTAGGGGATTGCAGAGCGCAGATCAAAGGCAAGAAAACTCTGAACAATTTGAATGCCACAAATCTTGATAGCAATGGCTAATTAAATTTCATAACCCTTCGCTCTGTGTCGACAGAGTGGGGCCCTGTTCCTCCCCGAGCTGGAACTAGGTGTTTTGTTGTGATAATTAAAGACGAAGCGCGGGTCTCTTTAATGGAGCCATCACGCTAATTGAGGTCTACACATCCAAAGACAAACAATAATGAATGTAAATTTATACCAAAATAAAGTGCAGCAAATCAAAGGGCGCCATGGCTGCGCTTGGGGCCTCTCTCGGTATTTAGATCGCGGTGAGAAAACATTAAATTAACAGAGCTTAATTTGTAGCCTTTTGTCATATTAACAAGTGTTGACAAGAGTTACCAGGGGAGAGGCCCCGTGTGGAATTGTGGGTAAAATACGGGCAATCACAGTTCATTAATCTAATTGAACTCTACAGAGACATGCAAAATAGTATTTGTCACAAAGAAGGAAGTTGAGGTTGGCGAGGGCCTGGGGAAGCTCTGGTGGGCCACGGCGGTCCAGGAGTGAGCTGAAGTTAAACACCGTGTTTCAGACAGAGGAGCCACTCTGGAGACCAACGCGAGACACAAGTTTCACCATGATGCTGCTAAAGGCATGTAAATAAACACCTTGCTACAGTAGAGTAAGAGTTAGCTAGGTTATGTAGCATTATTGTGCTCCTGAGATTATCCCAGTGTCAGAGTTAAGAAGTCATTCTTCCCTTTAGGTATTCACTGACTTTCAATTTGTAAAGTTGGAAAGTTAGCATTGTGGTTCACAAACTATCAACCTATACTATACCTATCCTAGGTTAAATGTTAATGTTTAATTTAACATACGTAACTTTTCTAGCTAGATTACTATATGTGGCCAACAACCCTGTTAATTCCATATAGTTCCCATGTATTGTAAATAACAGGGCAAACACCCTATTAATGCAGCAAAACATGCAATAATACAAGGCACAGCAGAATATAAAAGAGTAATAAAAAAAAGGTTTGCTTACTGTGGTACTAACCATCCTAGCGGATGGGGGATTTGGCCGACGGTGCCAGGTGACAGTGGGTAATAAGGAGATATATCTGGAGGATGTGGAGGCCTCGGGATTCCTGTGAAATCAGTGACAGCAGCAGAGAGGAGGTGGACAGACAGGATGATGACAGAGAAAGAAAAAAAGAACCAAATCTTTGTCAGCACCCAATTCGCTCTTTGTGGAGAGTTTCACATGTGAATGGGGCAGACATCACAGGAGTGCAGATGGGGCGGATGAAGAGGAGGAGGAAAAGGAGGCCTGTGTTGGTGTGTACACAGCGCTAAATCACACTTTCTGATCAAAGGCCTCCGAGGTAGCGGCACAATGTGTTGCAAAGGTGAGGGGAAAAAAAATACACCAACGCAATTCTTGTCACATTTGTCGACTTAATCAGAAGATTAATGATGGAAAATGACTGAGGGTTAGAAGTTAACAGAAAACTAAAGTACAATTAAAGCCTCTACTGACATCACAGAGCTGGCTACAAATTAGGCTGACTGGATGGATGTGTGTTTTTACTTGATGTTTAAGCAGCAAGTGACATCCTCATTTGAAAATAATGCTCTTTTCTGACACAGTTGATGACAGCCGGGAATACAGCAGGTGGTATATGCACATGTATATAAACTCATCTGATTCAGCATAAATCTACCAGCAGCGTGTGTTTGTTATCCCCTACAGGTAAATAGTGACAGAGATGTCCAATTTAAGGACAGCTCTTGTTGAGGGCACTGCCAAGCAATCACAGCGTCCACCATGTTGCCTTTACTTTCGGTGGCAGCTGACAGGCGGAGAAACGGCATCAGCAAGACGTCCCGAACGGATGCCTTGAAAAGGTCTCTGTGTAAAAATAACTTTCTCTCTCATGACAAACTTGAGACAAGAAAATGTGCAAAAAACACAGCAGGGAAGTGTGTGTGCTTAAAAGACCAACATACAAGAGGGACTTTCATTCTGGCTGATGCTTCTTCTTCCACACAGCTGGTCTGTCTATGCAGCTGTTGTAGATATTTGGGATATTTTTGTGCCAGCAGTAGGGCCAGATCAATCTTCATAGAACTTGGAAGGCATTAGCACAATCACCCAAGCTCTGTCACTGATCCAGGTTAGTCAGGAACTAACTCTCACTGATGGACGAAAAAACCCTGACTAATGTGGGAACAAAGGCAAATTGTATTTAAAAGCCAAGCCTCACAAACATTATCCCATAGCCACCCAGCGCTCAAGACCTAATATAGCTCATTAATTAATTAAACACTGAGCCCAATTAAGCAGCCCCATTAAGCCCTACATTAAACAGCAGCTGGCACATTATTTCCCCTTTGTAAAGACCATCATAATACAAGAACATTATTACCGAAAACGGGATTGAATCCACCAGAGACAAATGAAAAGCATGGAATTATTCAGAGCACTGTAAATGCATTAACCTGAAAAGATGAGTTGAATGGCTAAATGAAGCACTCGGTCAAGATGCGTACGGAAATTAATGAAATTGTCTAGAACTGTATGGGTTTTTGAGTGCTGCGGATGATCAACAGGCTGTGTTGGCAAACAGATTCCTGATACGAAGGCTGCTTTTAGGGAAAGTTTAGTGTGTTTTCTGCTGTTTTCAGTGAAGACCTACAGTTACAGTGGCTGTCTTGTTCAATCCTTGGCAAGGAGCGTTGACAGCGTGCTCATGAGATGCCTTGGTGGTTATGCACTACATTTCATGGTTTGTGTTGGGTTTGCGAGACACTGGTCAGGTTATTAGTAAATGTGTGTACACTAAACTCTAAATTCCAGAATAATGACAATAATTGTGATAATCCAGTACATTTAGTACAATCTGGCCTCTGTATTTAGATGTTATCTCAATGGTCCACTTGCTGATAGCTAAAATAACTTTCAAAATTGGAACTGGTTGACTCTAAGGCCATATTTATTCTATAACTACATTGATTGGAGATTGTATTTTCAACCTTAGCAGGAAAAGAAAATTATGCTTTCTTTTACTTTGAAAGTCATCAGATAGTTATAGGCTGCAATGGTTTTCTTTTAGATAAGGATGCTTGTGTCAAAATGGAAATTCAAATTGCAAATATTACTCCTTGCATAGATCAGTGGCAAGATGTGGAACATTTACAATAACCTCACGTGTTCGAATGATGGTACTTAGTTTTTTAAATTGTAAAGTAAACAGAACAATACATGTTATCATGAATGGCAGCATACCTGTTTTGGGGTCCACGTCTGTCTGTAGGTGAGGTGGGGGGTTCCCCGGTGTGAAGTGTTCATTGCTGTAGGTGATCAGAGGCGTGAGAGGGTGCACGTGGTGAGGGTGCTGTACCACAGGAACTTTATTAGACTGAAAGAAAGACAAGAGAAGACAAAATAAAAGCCCGTGTTAATATTTGGGTTTGGGTTTTAAGACTACAGGCGCCCGCCACAGAATTACAACTTGGTCTGAGAGCTCTCAAAAGAGCAGCTATCAAATTCTGTGTGCTCCGGGAGGCGCCAAACCACAAAGCCACAGTGAAAATAGTGTGGTTTGTAATTAAAAACACTGCTGTGGTGTCACCGTGGAATTCGGTAACACAATCTAAGAGGCTCAGGGGGCGTTTGCCAGTTCACATTTGGGCCTGAAGTGTGATGAGGCACTTTTAACCGCCGTTGCAGCAAAGTAATCGATCATCTGTAAACCACAAAAATCAAGGCTGCGCGTGTAAAACCTCAGTCATTAGCAGCTCCACAGCCAGCGCTCCACTCTCTGGACCAGTCTTCCTCCCGCGTCGATTCCCCCAGGGCCCTGGTTCACGGAGGGTAGGGGTGTATTGTAATAAAAGGGTTAGCAGAGTAAGAGGTGGAGCTAAAAATCCATTTCTGCATTTTTGCCAAATTAGTTTTAGCTATGTAATCTTCTCTTTGTGCTCCTAAGTGGCACAGGCCCCTCTTTTTTTTCAATTACCAAAGATTACAGTGGAGCTTGGGGCCCTCGCATTAAAACCACAGCTCAGCCCGGGACAGAATACACACAAACCCCCCTCTCCTTCCCAAATACAGATAACCAGATTAGAGTTAGGCTAGTGGCTGCAGAGGCTCCTTATCCTGCCCTCAGCAGTCAAAGAAGCAGCACTAATCAGGCTTATCATAACATGGATGATGTGTTCAGGGGAAAGAGGACCGAGAAGCTGCCTGTGTATGTGTTTGAGCTCATAGGCCACACATCCTCATTAGCGACTTTAACCCATGCAAGGAAGAAAAAAAAAGTGTTCCACTGTGGCACCAGTCTTTGAAAAACACTAATAAGACTAGATGTTGGCAGGGGAGTAGGGGGGCTTGGTTGCATGATGCTCATTGACAATACAAATGCAAAACTAGGAGCCAAGGGCGACTGTAGACAAATGTGGGCAGAGCTCAGACATAATCATTTAGTTAATACTGGGCCTGTGTGAGATCCTAATACACCCAACGTCCATTCAATGCTTCTATCTATGGGTTTTTGTTTGTTTTTTGGGGCAAAAGACGAGCATCCAGACTGCATTCTGCAGCAATGGTAATGGTGGATGGAGTAGGAGGTGTGCGAGAAGGAAGAGAAGAGGAGGGGGGGCATTCCCTATTGCCATGGTCCCAATGAAAGATTAATGAACCCCAGCAGAACTCAAGGGAGGCACTGAGACTCTTGGGACTCATTCACAGCCCTGAGCTGAAAAGGCTGTGGAGGAGAGAGTGTGTGTATGTGTGTCGAGGTTGGGCGAGGGGGGTGGAATAGGATTCGTTAAGAAGCAACACAAACCAAGAAGCTCTTCGTTGTCTCCTGATCTTTGAAAACCAAGAAGTTTGTGGTTAAAAAACAATCTGGTTTGAGGGGGTTATGCCATCTAACCTCTTCTTAATCTGACCCTTCTCCGAATCGTCACCTTCTAACCTCCTCATGGGCAACTCCCCGCTCCTCCCTCGGGTAATGATGTGAAAGAATGTTGTCAATTCTTCATCTCTCTTCGGCCGCTGAAAAGCCTCATACGGGCTTTTGTAAGGTGGGCCCTGGCCATTGAGAAGACAGTTCAAAATGCCCATCCAGTGAGCCCACATTTAGATGAAGAGTGTTAGAAAGACTGCGGCGGATAGAGACAGCTAGAAGCCAACACATTTACATCATAGTCACTTCTGGTCGACCAGTGTGCTCTTTTTTTTTTTTATAGAGGCTGGGGCTAAGGCCAACAGCAACAGGCTAAAAAATTCAAGTGACATCATAAGACAAGTTAGGAGAAGCATGTTCCAGCATTTTGGGTTACATATACACCCAAAAGTACCTGTCAAATGTAATATTCATCTGAGCTGTTAAAAGTATGTTTTTGAAATTCATGCTCTTGGCTTTTTAATAAGAATATTCACAAAAAAACGACCCTTTCATGAAGGTAATATTGAAAGTGAAAACCTGGTTCATTAACTAAGGCTATGTCCACAATATCAATAGAATTACATGACCGTTGCTGAGTTTTTACTCAGTGTAGTCAAACTAAGGGTTTTCAAAAGTCAAAATTTTAATTTCCAGGTTTGTATTATTGTGTGACAGAAACTAGTACGTATGAACAAAACATCCACAAGCTACTTCTCTCAATGATGTAGTGATTTTTTTATTTATATTAGGACGTAGTGTTGGATAAGACCATTTTCATTCTACCGGTCTATTTTAAAATCAAAAAGTCACTGTGGACATAAGACTCTTTCAGCATTTTGACACAATATTTTGCACATTACAATGTTTTTGATGACTGATGCTAGAAAAAGGACCCTACTTTTGTCATAGGCTCAAACATATTTGGATTTAGTAATTAGATAATGGCAGCCACAACAAGAATTATTTGATATACATTCCAAAGTGTTGTGCTTTGTCAGTCTGTCCAAGTTTATCCTCATTGTTATCTGCTTTCTCACTAATCAAGTTGTTATGTGATCATTTCTCATCCTATTGTTTATCTTCTACGTAAAGAAGTCCTTGCAGCTGCCATGATGGCCACAGCAGGACAATACCAGCCCAGGGAACTTGTCTTAAAGGCAGGCAGGCTGACCGCTGGGTGCTTGAGCCGTTTGCAGAGCCCACAGAGAAACAAAAGCAAACGACGTGGGAGGCTCTAACTCTCCCTTTGCACCAACAAAAGCCAGGGGACAAGAAAGCAAGCACATTTCCTGCCCTGACACCCCCGCTGACTTGCATCTTTCCCACCACCTATATCGTTATATTACAGCAGATAATAAACACAACACAGACAAGACAAAACCCTTCTGTAGTCGACATAGACAGATTTCTTCAAAACTGTGATGAGAGGTTTTACATTAAAAAAAAAAAAACTTAAGTTGGGCCTCAATGAACACAGGACACATACGGAGCCTGCTGCTGAGGCCAGTGTTGTGAAGTCAAGTGGAGCAAAGAATAAAACACAGGCGGCTTTTTGCGGCCACTGTTTTTTATTGATACTGCCTTGGGTTTATTTGTTTCAGACATTATTCTCCTTGTTCAAGCTGAAAATGGAATGGAAAGAATCTGAAAGTGTAAAGGCAGATGGGCCAACACCATGTAATATGCAGATAATCAAAGTATTGGACATTGGAAATAGCTGAGACTCTAAGTCAGACTTGTGATCTAGAGTCATTTAAGAGGTGTAGTACCCTTCCCGAGTACAATCCCTGCTTTTCCACTGTGTGCCAGGAGGCTTTTGGAAGTGGACGAATGAATAAGCCGCTTCAAGTCGGACCTCTCACAAGGGAGGGGGTGAGAACGTAGTGACAGCGGGACAGAGTGAGACAAAGAAGAGAAGGGGGGCTACAGACAGAGCCAGGCAGGAGGGAGAGAGAGTGGGAGGTAAAGGCCGGACAGAAAAAAGCTGTTGGCCTTGCATTTCCGCCTGGTGGCACCTCGCAGGGCCAATTTGAGCCCTAAATGTGAAGGTGGTGACCTTGTGGGCCCAGGGGGGTTTGGACTCTTTCTGCTTTATGTCATGATATGATGAGTTGTCACAACAGCTTGCGGGGCGCTAATGAGCTGCAGTGAGGCTGGGGCAGGAAAAAGGGAGGCCGGGAAGGGAGCGCACACAGAGCAGGGATGTGGAGATGACAGTAGAGTGATGGATTGGGCTCCTCTCAGGCCTCCGAATTCCAAAGCAAGCAGAAAACGCTGCCAGAGCCTCTCCCCAGAACGTGCGAGTGGCCCGAGTCCAAGGCTCATGGAACGATATGATGCGTACACACTGCAGCGGGACTGAGGAGCAAAAGGGGGAGTCTGACTGTGGATTATTTTTCTATTTGCACTATTTGATTACAGCAAAACAAGTACAAAGTGTGCTGCAGCCGTCCTCTAATGAATCATCTGCGAACATTACAAATTGTGAGATATAGAGTGCCCCCTCTAGGCTAAAAAGCAACTTCACGCAAAAATAATAATAATGAAAAAAAAACTTGTACTCAGTCAAATCAACCTTCAAACTGAAGCAGACAATCTCAGGGAATACTCAGGACATTAATGCCAATGGAATAAGAAAAGCTCCGACAAATTAAAGCCTTATCTAACCCCCGATCCTACAGCTGATTAAAACACACGCAAATTATATTTCTTGGTTAATCAAGAAGAAAGGACGTCTCTCCACAATATTGAGAACCTGGGAATTGTAAGAAGGGTAGGGGGGGGGGTGTTCAAAAAGCTGATATGGAGGTGTTGATCAGTTTTCTCTCGCAGTGAAGATGCGTCTCTAAGGGGCGAGAGGGCTCCCGAGACCACAGTATATTTAAAAGTTAATCTATTCACTTTGCTGCAGTGACACGCCAACTGCTTGATCAGAGCGCTGAACAAAAATATTATGTGGGCCAGAGCCTTTGCTCCCCTTCCTCCTGCTCGCTCTGCTTGCACTCAAGTCGCTCGTCACCATTTATTTTTGCTTCCCATCTTTGATAGTCGGCACATCAAATAGAATCGCAGAAAGGACATGCTCAGATATGTCAGAGGATAAATAAAAGTGCGCACAAATAGCTTAAATATGAAGTGCTATTTGGTAGGACCGTTGTGTTCTGTGAAGACAAAATCGACTCTTAGACTTAGACGTGTGTTCAAGCTCTTTCCCTGCCTTGCTCTTTTCAATGTAAACAGCCTCTTCAGCTCTCATACCTGAGTTAAAGGGGCTTCGCTGAGAGGTGATATTGTATCGCGGTGTTAAGAGCCACGCTGAAATTCTGCCTTTTGAAATGCAATCAGCCCCTCAGAATTTGAGTTGAAAGCCGGGCAATTAAGAATTTGAATTGGATGGCAACATTAACAAAGGGATATGCTAATTTGTGAGGTTATTGAAATCTTATTTTACATGTCATGGTTTTGCATGAGTTTGATCAAATAAGGTTTTAATAAAAATTTACCTCAAGAAAGAAAATGCCCTTTCAAAATTAATTTAGTGGCTTCTTTTGAGATATTTCAAAGATTCCAATTAGTTTTGAGTTTAGAAATCACCATTGTGGCCACATTTACCTTACATAACGACTACAGACTTTACAGCGGTGCTCATGAAATTTAGTGCATCGTCTGTTGTCCAAATGTGTGATCCAACAGCCAATAAACAACAACCCCCAAAGTCAAGTAAGAAAGAAAATGTAAGACTAAGTTGAAGAGAAGAGCCCACAAGCATCAAAGACAATACTTTAAGGATCTGTAGAGAAAAGGTTGTAGATTCAAGGCCATGTGTTTACCTGGGGTGCAGAAGGCAAATAAATCAAACAAAAAACTGCTGCCACCTTTTGCGCTCCAGTTCTCCTAATTCCTCATTACACGAGAGAGTGCCAACAATTAAGAAAATTATGCCAAAAATAAATAGCCTTTGTATGAACATTTCAACCGGCCAGAAAATTTAACAGCCTCTTGTTTAAAACAGCCTCATCCTTTTTATTATCATTAATCAATATCAGAGATGGTGCTATGATTTTGGCACAGAAAGTATTAATGCACAAAATGAAATCAACTGTAAACTGTCATCTTTGAGGAGAGCATATTATCAGCGTTTCAGCGTCAGAATAACTTCTATTAACAGTGGTTTTATAATAAATGCAAAAAACATCAATACAATTTGTACCTCACCTTTACAGCAGTCTTTGGTGTGTCTCATTTGAAAGTGACCACTCCTCTGTTTAGCCCTACCCTTTTTCCTACCTGACAAACCTGCCAGTCTCCAAAAGGCCTTAACGGGTTGAAAAGCAGGGAGAGCAGCATTACTCACCCAGCTGCTCAGATTGAGGTGCCAGCATCCCACCTGCTGGAGAAGCGACAATCCCGGGCCCATCCCCAGTCCTGCTTTGGCCCCTTCAGTCTCCTCCAACACCTCATCCGCCTCCTCCTGCTGCTCCTCCGACCCGGCCGCTACTGCGTCCCGCGGGTACATGACCCCCTCGTTTGCACCAATGACCCTTCCTTCTCCTCAGAATGGTCTTTTCTGTATCTTCCTGTTGATTCCTTTTGCTTGTGCATGTGTTTACCCCGTTTGGGCCACCATTGTTCCTTTAAACTCTGGAGCAGGATTGAGGCCTTGTGTCTCCATACAGTGACTACAATACTCCCCACCCACTTATTCTTAAAAAAAATCCTTGTTCATAGCAGCCATCCATATCCTCTTCTCTGCTCTAGTGAAAGTTTTGAAGCCGGTGACAATACGTACACAAGAAGGATGTGCCAGAGAGAAGGAAAAATTATTGTGTGCAGCCTTTTTAGTACTGCTTCCCACTAGCAATACTCCAAAAAAAAAAAAGAAATATATACTCACAAACACACAGAAAAAAACGAGTTATTACCCAAATCCCAGCTGTACGTCGGGTCTGTGTATGCCTTTCTTAAGTGTGTATGTGTGTGGGCTCTGCTGTGCCTCCAGGATGCCCAGAGACGAACTGGCAGCTTGAAAAGCTTTGGCTACAAGGTAAAGAAGACAAAGAGGAGAGAGCAGCTCGGAGAGGGAGAGAGAGAAGTAGTGGAAAAAGAGAAAAAAGGAACAAGACACAACAACATCCACAAAGGGAGGGCAGGCTCAGCAAAGTGTGGCCAACAGTCACTTTGTGTGCACGATGCTGACAGTCCCCTCTTCATACACTTTTTTGTTCCGGGGGGAGAGAAAGTCTCCACTCTGACACGGACGTGGCACCTCTCGTCGCCATCCTTTGGAGTTTTTTTTTATTTTATTTTTTTATAAAACAATAGCTCGGAGAAGAATCCTACACACTCAACTCCATTCAAGGTTCATGTGAACAAGGCCTAGAGCTGTTCCTCAGCACCTCACTTCTCTCCACGTTCCCTCCTCGAAGGACCAGTCCTCCTTCAAATCTTTCCTTTGTCAGAAAGTCAAACGATAAGATTCACGTGGTCAAGACTTCCTTTTTTTAGATAAAAGCCACAAAGCAAATTCAAGAGCTCTCCTGACCGTGAATTTACACAAGACGAAGGTGAAATCCATCAGACTCTAGTGGGGTGACTCTTTAAAGCAGCTTTTTTGTAGAATATTTAACTATCATAAATATATACATTATATTATAAAGTTAATTTTTTTTCATAGTTGTAAAGAAAAAAATATTTGAATTACTACAAAGGCAATTAATTATACAATTCACTGTTAAAATAATATTAATAAAAATAATCCTCCTTTAATAATAGATAACAATTTAATTTGCTATAATTTTCTCACCTCATTAGAAATAATTTAAAATCATCCCCAATAAAAATTCTGACACCAGACTGAACATTTTCCACAATGGCTCGTCATTTGGATTTTTTATATCGTCTAATTAACTGGACTTGTTTCTTAAAATATTTCTCATAACCTCTAACTACCTAAACCTGACTAATGACCATGACAAATTAAATATTTATGGAATAAATTACGCGCACCTCAGCCCAGTAACACGTGTTTTATGTATGTAAAATCTGATTAGCTTCAGTGGCGGGGAAAAATAATGAAACGTAATTAGGCGGTAAATATATATATATATATATAAAAAACTGACTGGATTATTTTAAAAGAAGTTATTTGTTTCCAGAGCCTGCGCAAGTGCGAGCAGCGGCCCCGGCCTGTGGCAGAATCTTGAGGCCCTCGGAGCCAAAACAAAGCCTCGGGAATGTCCTTTACACAGCTCGGACAATAGCAGCGGGGCTGGAGCGTGACAAGTAAAAGAGCCCCGACAAGGCGGCGGCTAATTGCCTGCCCTCCCTCTATTCAGCCGTCCCGCCACACTCCTGCCACCTCCTTTTGTCCCGAGTGCACTTTCTTGAGTAAACTGCCAGTTCGCCGCCGCGTGATGGACAGCTCCCAATCAGCGCGCGACAATGGCATCAACAGCATAACACACACTTTTAAAAAAAACAACAACAAAAAAAAAACACACACCTAAAAAAAAATTCTCTCACTCACACTGCCTTAAGATGTTTGGACTGAAAAACATCATATAATAAAATACAAACTACAATGAAAAGGCCTAACAAATACAATACATTTAAACAAAAATATATAATAAATTTGGGGGGTAAACATTTTAGTCAAAAAGTATATTATAGGAAAATTTCAAAAGTTTTAGATGAGAGTTTAAATATTATTTCTGAGTTCTCAACAGAAACCCAAGAACAGCAGGTGTAAGAAGCTCTCTCAGTGCCTCACATGTACATGCAAATTCCACATTTAATATTTCAAATTTCTCTCAAATAAAATCCAATTTAATCATCAAGTTATTGCATGTAAGTGATTTTTAGTGTCAATAAAACCTAGTGCCGTTTGGTCTGATGTCTCACAATAATAGAGCGCTGTCAGGCTGTCAGGACAAAGCAATCAAAAACTGCCTTTCATTATCCAAATTGTCAATCTGTCACTTAGCCACATAAGTGTTATAAATTGCCAAAACGGAGCGGCGGGAAAAAAAAAAATCCACAACTAAATGCAATCAGTCTATAATATTTAAAGACAAACGAGCAGCGGAGAAAACAAAGCACAGGCTTAATTAAAATGTGGAAAAGTCTTACCATTTAAAAGAGCTGTATTTGGGATGCTGCTCGGTTCCTGGTTAAAACAAGCATGCTGGCACTCGTGGTAGTGCACAGACTCCAAGCAGACTCCCACCACCATGTCAGCCACTAATCCACTGGGGGGCAGCACCTCTTCTACGGCAGCCCCCTTGTATGTAGGACGGCCGATGGGTTCAAGCCGATAAGCAGGAACCGGCCCGAGTGCACTGCGGAGACTTAGGAACGCCGACTACTTTATCCGATGTCCCGGAAGAGCAGAAGAGGAGCTGGCTGTTCTGGACGAGCCCCCTCACGCATTTTCTGGGCTGCGCTGCTCGTCTCCCCGTCTCTGACCGGGACTCCCTCCGCTCTATCCCCCCTTTTTGCCCATCTTCATATCCCCCCTAACAAGCCCTTTTGTGTCCATCTCTTTCTTTGATAAGTTGGAGGAGAGAGAAAGAGAGCAGCCTTTATTCAGCGGCTCGGCAGACATAAAGGTAGTGGAGTGCCGTCTATAGGAGTTTGCCCTAACTTGGCTAAACTCAAGCAGCGGGGTGTCTCTCGTCATGTCATTAATCCCCAAACTAGCCACACTCCATTCACCGCTAGTCACACTAAATTAAATACAAAATCAAAAACACAAACGCCAGGCAGAAAACGTGTCAGCGAGCAAGGAAAAAAAGCCCGGAGAAAGCATTCCGATCCGGGGCAAGAGGGTGTGCGGCACAGCGGCCAGGTTTGCCCCTCGGTCTTGCCCGACGGAAGCCCCCAGATTTTTGATGCCTCGAAAAAGAAAAAAAAAACATCCGCACAAAAGACAAAAAGAAAACAAATTTATCACCAAAAGAGCCTGGCATTGCCGCAGAGCTTTTCCGAATCCAACTCTCCATCCTGAACTCTCTTAAGACAACTGAAAGGGCTAAAAGAAACTCCAAAGTCAAACCTGCCAGGCACCGACAACAAGCTAACAAGCCAGTTAAAACAATAGCAAAAATACCAATAAATGATACAAGCCCTGTAAGGTTTTCATGAGAGCTGGCAATAGAAAATTCAAGCCGGCCAACTGGTGGCTTGAAGAGAGGAAGCCCACTCTTAAAGCCATGATCCGACCATCCACTATACCACCGCTGTGAGCCTTTTAACCACAGTAGAAAAAAATGACTATTGATCTTCAAATAGCGATAATTGAAAAGATCAAAAAGATTAAACACAAAAAAATCAAGAATGCTGACTTACCATGTTGTGCTCCTTTTTAGTTGTTAAGTTTTTTGTTTAAAAAAAATATTTGCTCAAAGATGCAGCATTGGAGGTGTCAAATTTTTGTTGCCGTCTCTTGATCGTATTACTTCCACAGTCCTGGTTTCCAATGCGTCTGAACTTTTTCCCTTTCTCTTTTATTTTGTTTGTGGTACCTAGCCTTTTTTTCCCCTGCTTAAGACTTAAAAAGCCTTCAGCTCAGCAAAGCAGCACAAATTATCTTGCCACCTTGCTCGGCTCTGATGCTTTGGCCGCTAACTTTGGAAGGCCCTTTACTACTGCATCAAAATTAGCATTGTCAAAGCAGTTAATGAATATTAATATTGTATTTGTCATTGGAGCTGGCCCATTGCTGAACTCCAAGTCATCCATCAGGGACAAGATTAAGCACACAATTATTTCTGACTGACAGGAACCAAATCTGGAAGATTTTTTTTCCTCCAACAATTTAAAGAAAAAGACACAACATCATCTTAAGGTACCTCCCATGAGACGAGAGAAGATTAATACACTTTTAATGAAGCAAGATTTTATGGTGCACGAACAGCAGGAACTGCAAGAAAAAAGGATTTAAAATTTTTTTCTTGTAATTTTAACAGTTTTTCTAAAAGACTGAAATTATAAATGACAACTAATTCTGACAACGGCAGACAAAACTCAAATTCAAAAGGAATCATTTCTTTTTTTTTAAATTACACAGATTTTTGCTTCCCATTTCCTTCAAAAGGATGTGGATTTTCACCTTTCCTAGAGCAGAAGAGAAATAAGATGTAGAAGCGCAGCCGTGTGAGAGGCGCTGGCACTAAATTTAACATGAAACATTCATTAAAATCCTGGACCTCCAGCGCTGTCAGCGGAGCCCAGCGGAGCCCAGCGGAGCGCCGACCGCTGAGGACCACACAGGCAGCTCCACCAGCGCTCGCTGCCACAGCGCTCACCTCCGTCCTGCTGCCGCTTCCCACACAAACAGCCTCACACCGGGAAGCGGCGCTCGCTCCGCACGGCTCTCTGCACAATTCCTCAATCCTCCGTCTCATCTGTCACACTTTCACTGATTTCTCTGAGACAAAACATTTCTGCAAGTCTTTATTACACAGACAATATTTGCCACAACTAGACAACCCTACCAGCACCTGTCTTTAAAAATTAAGCAGATGACATACATGTGCTTTACGTCTATGTTCCCAAAGCCTTACAGTGTCTATGCTTTATTTCTAAAAGACAGCAATAATATTTACTTATATTTAAGACAAGCTTATTTTTATACAACAATTCTCTCAGTCGGAGCTTCTCGCCAAAACATCGGCCAAACAAAATCTTTTCTAGCTACTCTAAAACTCATTTTCAATTGCTCTTTTTCACAGAAGAATAAATAAAAATAAAAGCATTGAGGGATTGTAGAGAAAATGGCAGATGTGGGGAGTAACGGCGGTGGCCCACTGAATCAGTTTGAGTGGAGGTCAAGCTGCGGGCTTACCTTGGAGCGCCGAGCTCCTGCCGACCACCCTGCCGGCTCCATAATACCATTAGCAACCCTCAGATGAACACAATAAATTGGGCTTTTGTTCTCCAGGTGCCGATCGGGCCCGAGCACTGGGCTGATATCAGCGCAGCACATACAGATGGCCTTTTTTAAAATAAAAAGCGCGTATAAGAAAGCGCTAAGTTTCTTTAAAAAGCCGTCGGCAATGTCGCAAGTTTTTGATGCGCCGCCTATTTTTGAAAAACTATGCTTTATAATAAAAAAAAAACATCTACTGTGAAAATATGAGTAAATCATACACACAATTTACAATTTATTGTAAGAATCAGGATTTTCTTAAAAATATATATTTAAAATTATTAAAATAGATGTAATGTTTTTACAGAATTTCAATTAAAACTTATATATACTATATATACTATATAAATAAAATGTATATACTTTATTTCTTTAATTGAAATGGCAATTATTATCTATTACAATTTATTACTTTTTCTTTAAATAATTTATGAGAAATATTAATATTTTTCTTGGTAATAAAAGTATAAAAAAATAAGTAGAAAATGTGGTCTCTTTTTAAATGGCTTTTGTTTAATGCTGGAGATCACATGTGAATATTTTGTAATTGCAGTAAAATTAGGACAAGCACTGATTAAGTGCTCACACGAGGTATGTATGCAAACAGTCAGAAAACACAACCAGTGCCGCCTAATTCAACTTGAGAGCCTGACACAGGTCCCGTCTAGGTGACGAGGAGACGAGGCGAGGAGGGAAGGAGGCACAGCTCTGCGGCCCAGCATGATCACATCAGCCCCGCTATCAAATTAACTCAGAGACTTTGAAACTTATTGATCTTCTATTAAGACACTAGTGAACTTGATGAAGTGAGTGCTGTAGGTGACTCAGGGACTTCAAAGTCTCGCACCAGCCACATAAAACAAGCTACTTTGATCGGCGCTCCCCACTTCTTGGATTTGGAGAGGGGGCTTCAGAGGAACCCCCAATTCTGCTCTGCTCCCATCTCCCACTCACCCCGGGCCTGCTCGGGATCTCTCTTCCTCCCTTTTCTCCCCAGCTGCCGCTTGTGCCCTGAAAAAAGCGGCAAAGCGGCAGCACATAACAACATTCAACAATATTCAATCTCACTCCATTTTTACAAAACAAGTTGAGTGTACAGCAGTGCAGACAGATCCCCTTTCTGATTCAACAAGAAATAATAAACCAACATACACACAGAATTTGAAATATGATGTCAAAACAACTACTGGAATACGCTGGCCATCTAAGCGTATTGGCATTAAAATTCAGTGCAGATAAGGAGGGGATTCTTCATGCCAAATACGGCATGTAATAAGGTCGGCGATGAGAGAGACAATGCAGAGCGCCAGATAGCGGCACCATTGTGTGGCGAATACATCCCCCTCGTCGCTTAAGGCAACTCTTCCCACTACATTAATACCGTGTGCTGCCAATCACACCTGCCTTTTTTCACTTTGTGCCACTGGGTGGAGGTAGTAGTTAATATTTTCAACACTTAAATAGACTGAAGGCCGCTCCTCTCTTTTAATGGGATCAGAAAATAAATCTTTTCCTGTTTGCATCATGCAGAAATCTCAGGTTCACCCTCCACTAAGCTGCTAACTTAGCAGCACTGAGGAAAATAAATATTAACGGGCAAATTAATCATGGGCAGGACGGTGTTTGCGCTCAGGCTCCAGTGCTTCGGAGAGCCGGGGCTAAGCTGCGCTTGTTTAATTAAGAGGGCTAAAACAGATGACAAATGGGAGACAGTTAAACATTTAATGTGCGCTTATCTACCCTCTCATTTATTTAGTTGGAAGAGATTCAGAGTGGGTGGCGTTTAAGAATGATGCAAACACACACAGCCCCATGTGCTGTGACAAGGCATCAGCTATATCCTGACAATTGTTTTGACGTTTAGCAACTTAATTCTGTTTGATGAGGATTACGTGACAAAAAGCAAAAGAAAGCATACATCGAAGCTGTTGAAAAGCATATACGCACATAAATGTCATGTAATTATGGTGTTGCGTTTTAGTTGAAGCGCTCAAAAAGTCCTCATTTTGCCCTCATTCCACCTGACAATGATCACATTTTTTTCTGGATGCTCCCCATTGTGTATGTGGTGCTGATGCACATTGCCTAGAGTCAATGTCAAATCCCAGCTCCAGTAGTCGTCCCGCAAAAAATACAGAACGAACAGTGCCCGCGGCATACACATCCCTTTACTCAACCCACTTGCAATATTTCACCCAAAGTTATCGCTTCCAATGTGACAATGTTAAAATGAAAAACAAAAAAAAAGATATATAAATATATAGAGAAGGGGAAAGATAAAATGGGTGGCAGGGATGGGGCGCGGGTGGATGAGGGGAAGAGAAGCCAAAAAAAAAAGAGGCAGAAAGAGAAAAAAAGAGGAGGAGGAGGAGAGAAAAAAAGCCCTGTGCCATGAGCATATATAAGAGAAACCTTCACCAATTAGTGGTGAGAAACGGGAGAGGGAGCTGCCGCGGCGTCGGCACTCAAAGAGCCAGGCCTCGCGGCGAAGCTGTCATGTCGGCAGGATTGATCAACAGGCCTGCTATTTCTAATGGCATGTTGTCATGAAGCTGCAGCCATGGGGAGCCACCTGCCTCAGTCCTCGCGCAGCACATTCGCCGTATTTGTGTGTGCGTCGTGTGTTCATGAAAGATGGGGTTGGGGGTACCGCGGCAGCCATACCTATTCTGTGCCCATATATCTTTTACTAACAATTTGAAAACAGCCTGAATTCCTCCTCCCACTCTCTGGCAGTCTACCTTGCCTATCCCTGAAGGTGGAAAAAATATACTCGTACACAGCAGAGCCAAGCTATTGTAAAACCCAGCACAATGGAAATAAACAGTATGCTATGCAAAGAGCAAATGAAAGCAAATCGAGCAAAACGGAAGAATAATCAATGTTCCGTCTAAATACAATCTTGTTTTGTTTGGTTATTTTCATCAATTTCACTCCTTTTAAAAAGAAACATTTTCAACACACAACAAATTAATGCTTCAATCATCGAGTATGAAACAGCACATTACACGGTTAAAACCTGCACCAAATTATCATCTGAAAGGCAATGCATTTGATTCAAAGCCATTTCTTTACATGAAAAAAAGCTGTCAAGTAATCTGCAGACAATGAAAACTCGTCAGAAAAATGTCATCGCTAGAAAAGTGCAATCAAACACAAGGAAAAGCCTTAAGAAAAACGTGACTCGTCTTTCAGAATGGCACCTAAAAGCTTGCTTCGTATTTTTTTCCATTTAGCCTTAGCGGCCAAACAAGAGCGGCCTCGCGAACAATATAAAGTCAAATAAAAGTTACAGAACTTGAGAGTTCAAGGTAGCGCGGGCTACTTGGAGTGTGTGTCACGTACAGTTAACCTTTTTATCGGGCACGCCTGTGGTCTCATCAGTCGATGAAATTCTTCGCCCGCGGCGGTGGCTTAGCCGAGGGACAGAGACCAATAGAAAAATATTTCATTGTGTTAGCATTTCAAATGGCGAGTGGAGGGTGGCGAGGAGGGCATTTGGAGGGGCGGTGGGGGAAGACGCTCGAACCGATCGTTGCCAACAGAATTAATTGCCTATTCTGAGAATAACGTCCCTTATCAACGATCCTTGGAGAGCCGCCGATAGCAGAGGCCACCTTTTTTTGGTGTCTTCAAAAAGACGAGCGCTTAGGGGTACTGGCCATATTAGGGGTTTAGCCTAGGCCCCTTTAGGCCCTGAAAATAATCAGAAGCACCGGAGCAAACTGAACTAATTCGTCCTCCAATTAAAAATGCAGACGTTGTTGCTACACCTTACATTAACAGGGAAAAGATTTCAAATATATAATTTCATATAGAAAAAAGAAAATATAATTTTGTGATTCAGTTATTAACTTAAACTTAGCAAAAGAAACAAAAGTAAAGCACTTGGCTTAAATCCAGCACTCGATAAATGGCTCAAGATTGAGCGACCCCGGTGGTGCTTCTATCCTTTTATTTAAGCGGATTTATGTTCAGGCTCTGTTACACATTGGCCAAGCATATGCAATGACCCTAACTCATATCAGTGCATCTTTTAGCCACGTCTTAATCTAACCTTTCTAATGCTCTGTGGCTTTTCAAACTCAAAACAGCATTAAAAACGAGCATTGTTTGGAGCGAGGAAGGAGGCAGCCCAGGGAGACGACTCCACAGAAAAGCCGGGGCAGGAGCCCTCTGGAAAAACAGCTGCTTATGCACTCCAATCAGTGGCACAACAAAACCCAACTGTGAACAAGTGGGGGGAAGTAACATCCCGATTTTTTTAAGGTTCAGGAGCGTCCCACATGCTCCATCCCTCCATATCGACCTCAACGGGCCCGTTTCGCACAAGGTGTCGATTTCATCCCTCGGCAGATGGACGGACGAATTCGCAGCAGTCCCCCATTACACGCCTCTCCTTCGCTCATTGTGAATTCAGTCAACGAAGTCAATCTTATTAACTTCCGCGCCGGTTCACACATGACATTTTCTTCAATTTTCTCGCCGACATCAAAAACATCAATTAGCAGCTCGAAAATGGGAAGGAGCGAATGACAGAGTCCGATAACGCCAACTCATTTGAAGCCAAGAGTAAATCTATTCTCCAGTTTTGAATGTGTTCATTACAATTGCTTTTTCAAAGAAGACCTCCAAATAGCAAAGAAATTAAATTTATCTCCTAGAAATGTCCAGAAATTGTTTTTTTCCCCCCTCACCCTTTCTTTTTTTAATCCTGTGTCTATCTCTCAGCCTCAGTGGGTGACACAAAGCATTGTGCTGCTGCATTTGCTTTTTCTCATTAGAACAGATCACAACTCTCAAAGAAGTTGAAACCCTATACTGTAACCCCGGGAATAACCCGTTAAATATATTTAAAAAAGAGTCTAACATTACTTTTAAAAAGACTAAGTGAAGATAAAATATTTTAACTGCTAATCTACAGTTGTAACAAAATATTTCAGAAATTATTCTGCTCTGAAAGGGGAGCAGTAATGGAGAAATGCCCCATATACGTATAAAAGAATTGTTAGAATATTCAAGATAATAATATATATATATGTATATTATATATATTATTATATATATATATACTTTATGTTGTTGTACTGTATATACTGTATATAGAGAAACAGTACAATGAACACACCAAAAATATTAACAGTCCTGCCAGCCAAGCTAAAACACACATCCTTTTAGTTACATGTGACCCAAACTTCCATTTAAAGTCTCATTTTATCCCCCGCCTCATTGATCATTTCCTGCTAGTGCACATCACAGTTACTTCAAAACGTGAAATACAAACCTCCACATTAACGAAGCTCTGTCCTGGCCCAAGTCTTATGCCTCATGTCACTGATGAACATGTAACTCAATAAACCTCGGCCAGTAACCTTTAAGTAAAAGGCTATTTTTTGCCTCCGTATCCAAACATTGTCAGACGGCTTCCTCGTGCTTGAGTTACATCTCCGAGGGGGTGAACCCAAGCAACTTTAGTGGCTGTGGAAAGACACTCGTAATGCAAAAGGGTGGGGGGGTCGTACGGAGCTGTGCGGATCACGTTCCTGCGGCCCATTGATTTCTGATCTTTTGACATTATTTAGTTGCTTTTTATTTTCTTGCCCGTCTTTTATTCCATGTCACAAAAGACAGAAATGTCCAAACAAGGGATGTTAGAAATATCTACTATCTGTCAAAAGAGCAGGCTTTTCCCGGCATTAAAGCGAGTAAATGCTCTGACGCAGTGCCGAGAATCAGCGGGATGAAAATATCACTCTTTATAATGGAGGCTAATCAGATTTCGGATGCCGTTTGCCTTCTAGCTAAAAGGAGATAAAAACACGTGGAGCACTGGGCTGTAACCAATACACTCCCAGTTCACTGCCAATCTGACCTCGAGACAAAAGCCCCGGACCCTTCTCCTGCTTCTTATCTACGACTAAGCAAAGTGTTAAAATCTGAAAAAACTAAATATTTACCCTAATTCCTTTTTTGAGTATAAGTGGTCGAAGGGACAAAGCGGTCTTGCTAAATACTGCCAAAGATGAGGGGTTGCATCTGGAATAGGGCTGTCGGCTGAATGTTTAACACACAGTAGCGATCAATTCCATTAAGAAGGGATTTGATCATCTACCCCGTGCACTTTCACAGCCCAGTTTCAGATTAGATCGCTGTGAAAATGTTTAAATGCTGTGTTTATCTCTCTGTAATTATTTTGATGCAGATGACAGAGATTGGTTGTTTGTATGTGGCTTGGTGAGTGTGCACAGTGTGAGTCAAGACACTAGCACACACACTCCTTTTGGAATTAAATGAGCTGAATGGATCCTCTCAATGCATTAACCCATTAGATATCAATCAAGATCTCAACAAAAGCCTGGGAAACATTTTAAATTGGGGAATTGAAAAGTCAGGCCAGTGCACATGCAATTACAGTGCTGTATTTCTTAGGTTATGACTAATATTAATGTTTGTGTTGGGTTGCACAAATGGACTTTCAATGAGAGGGGTTAAATGAGAACCCCAGACAACAAAAGAACGGTGTGAGCTTTGAATAAAAATGCAGCAAAACATGCAAAACAAAAATATCTTGCTTTATTTTAGGGCAAGAAAACACTAATTCCCAAAAATGTCTCGCAAAACAATGGTGCCACGAGAGTTGCATTTTATTTATGACCTTTAGTATCATAGATGACTTTGTGTTTTCCATGTTGCCAGCGCTGCATTTCTGGACAGCCACCAACCATATGGTTATATTGGGTAAAATGTTTATAATCCTGAGGGGTAGCTCAAAAGATCTTGTGCATAGTATTTATTGCCCTTTTACCGCTGATTATATATTCAAAGCTATATGAGATCTAGTCCATGCCATGGCTCCCTATTTGCTCTCAATAATCAACTCTCCTTTCACTTCACTCAACTTCCACCGTGTCACTCCATTACTGGCCCTTCATATCTACCTTTCCAATTACTTTTAAGAGTCTTGGATGGACAAATTTGTGCTTTCATGTCCTGTGTTAGCGGATGAGTCGCTGCTTCTGGCCATGAAAAGAGAGTTTTTAATGAGTAGGGGTGAGGTTAATTGGTTCGACTCTGATCGCCTGAGTCATGTGCCGCTTTATAAAATTAAGTCCATTTCCTGGAGTTTCCCCGGACATATTTAATAACAAACACTTCAGCTCAATTTCCCACAGAAAAGGGTAGATGTAGCCAGTTTGCTTGTGGTTGTGGTTGAGGGCAGATGTAACTAGTTCACCATAACTCTGATTACTGAGTACTACATCTTCCTTTCTTCATTTTTCCCGCACTGTGTTACATGAGCTGTATGTCATGTGATCTGTTTTGTATCAAGACAATGACACCAAACAAAAGGAGCATAATCCTTCTGCTATTGTTTTTGGTGGTGTAACAAAAGGGTACAACGGCTTGATCACTACTACTGATTCAATGCGAGAGAACGCTGACTACACACACACACGTGATACGCTAATGTACCACAAACGACCGGGCCCTTCACTTGCCATTAGGAACTACATGAAGTGAATCAACCCAGACTGTGGACCTTGTAATCAACACTGGTGCAAATGTGTTAAGTTCAGTGTCTCGTCGAGGGAGGGGGGGCAGGGGTTCAGTGGTCTTGACAGAGTAATTACGGGTTGCTGCCACAATGCAGCGGCCAGCGCACTTGACGCTAATTCAATCCATCTTCATTTCCAAGAGTGCCGCCTCTGCTATTGATGGATAGTTATCATTAGAGAGTGACAAAGCGCTGAGGCAACCGCGGCGAGAGCAGGCCAGTGTGTACTGGGCCTTGAGTCAGGAGCAGTAGGATGTGTCCTCTCAGACACACGCTATTGCCCTGGACAGCAGGATTATATATGACGATGGTGCTGAATACTGAGGGGCAGGGACAGGGGGAAGAACTTTAGGTCAGGAAGCTGGGTTGCGTCCTTCACACACAAAAAGACAAAATATCCTCTTAGAGTGTGTGTACGTGTTCAAAACCACGCTCAGTTTGGCTCAGCGTGACCCCAGCGCACAGAGGCTATGGCTCGACTCACCAGCCTTTTATAGCACGCTGCTCAGACTGCTGACAGACACACACACATAGACATACTCGTGCAGGTCTGGGCACCGTTTGCAGCCAAACACTGAACCACAGGCTGTGATTGAGGCCAACTGGTGCGCTCCTCTATATTTTCAGTCTATATATTCAGGCCTTGCTGGGCTGTATATCTTAATTATGTGCTCTGCCTCTTTTCCTAAAAGAACGCGTGACAGAGGCAGCTAGTCAGACACTGAAGCAGCAGTAGGCCACTGAAATGAGGTCCTCCCAGTCTTTATGGGGCCTCCAGCTCTGCCACTGCATCATTACATGACTTTTAAGCTCTGGACAAAAACACTGCAGACGCTTCATTTCCTGTGTCTTCCCTGTCGTATCCGCAAACTCTCTCATGGCACACAGCAGAAATGATCCTGTTGGTGGCATTCCTTCGATGAAAGCTTTCAAAACAAACTCCAAAACTTTTCATAGAAAAAATGGGCTGTGAAAGGCTGTAATGAGAGGACGGTTCAAAAGGTAGATGGGGAACACAATGTGATTAACTCAGGGCTCTCCTTGCAAGTCCCAGCTTCAGGGGTCAACACGCTTTGGCAGCCATTTTCAGTGACTCAATCCCATCTGGAGGTATACCATCGATTGTGCTCAGTGACCCAGCAACAGCTAATGTGGCCTTACTGAGGGCCCGCCCCATCTTCCCGGGATCAGGCCAAGCTCAAACCCAATCCAGGGCTGCACTCGCCCCTGTCCATTAACCAGGAGGTGGTGCTGCTGGGATGTGCTGCACTACTGCCTTTTTGCCTATAGCACTGTGAAGCAGGCAGGGATTTGTTTGCTGGGTTTCTTGTATAATAGCGGGGATTTAAAGGCTTTTCTGACACCTGGAGTTGTCGACACTTCCTCAAAGACACAGACATAGTATGTTTTGCTGTCTGTGAGAATGTAGAGAGGTTCACAGTCAGGTGATGTTGCTAGGTGAATGCATAAGATTCTCCGACTTGTAAGCTCTTGTTCGGTTGGCTCATTGTGAGGAATGAATGGGCCTGTTACATCCTTCCAACCTTAGCACACATACGCCCACGCAGCTGAATTTGATGCTTACTCATGCACATTCCTAATTTGCGATTAAATATATATATAAGGATTATTAGAAGAACTATATTGGCTTGTACGCACACATGCAGGCTGGAGCTTAGCAGACTGGCTGGCCTGCTTGCAGACCCTGCAGTTTGTTTAGCAACACTCCTTTTGACGACGCCCGAAGGGTGCAATTAAGCCCAATTAGAGCCTGTCGGTTTTATTAAGAGGCACAGACTGGCCAGGCTTGGGGCAGTGAGGGGTAGAGGAGGGAGGAAAAAGAGGAGAGGGAGGAGGAAGAGTCTACAGCACCGAGCTACTGCTGCTGAGGAATCAGGCAGCCACAGCTGAGAGGAAACTGGTGTAAATATAAAGTATGCCAGCTCAATCAGAACCACAGCCAGTTCAACTAAACAACCTGTCTTGAGCCAGGTCCAGTTCAGCTCAAATACATGGATGCCTTCATGATGTTACGCAAAAACACGCATTAAATGTGAAACTTAGAAGAACAGACGCACAGAGCAGATCAATGGATGACAAAAGAAACTCTTCTATAAATATTCCCTGGCTGGAGTGAATGAAGACATGTGTGGATGCAGATGTCACAAAGCATTTTCGGAAGGGGGTTAAGGGGTGGTGGCAGAGCAGTTCTGTGAGCCTGCCCTCATACATTAATGTGGCTGTGAATAGAGCAATACAGCTGCCTTGGAACAAAAACTGCAGCACTGCTTTCATCAGCAAATCAAAAAAGAAGAACTCAAATGAATGTATCATTTTCCCCCTTCACAATTCCTTTTCCGTCGACCCCTCGACAGAGATGTTTACAGATAGCTCTCATTCCCTCTCTTTTTCACATTTGTGCTTGGACATGTTTCAAAAGACCGTGCCTTTTCATCTCTACTCTCGCTGTGAGGAAATTTGCTCCTTAATGGCTTTCAAAACAGGAAGCGCAGACAATCAAAAAATGGAAGAAATGAGAAGAACGTTTTGCGCCCCAGTCCCCCCTTCACTCAACGCATCCTTTGCAAAGCTAAGTGCTGCTGCACACTGCTGCCGTGCCAAGGTGCCAACTGTGCCAGTCACACTGACCTCCATCTGCAGGCAACTTGATACCATCTCTCCAACCGCTGCATACTCCTTCTGAATGGCTTCGCTCAGTCACAGTGGAGTCTGAATGCCATTCAAAGCTCAGTCTTGGAATTGTGTTTCGAGTTTGTGTGCTATTGTATTCTTTGTTCACAGCTGCTGTGTAAAAAATCCTTTATCACTAAACTGAATACTAAACGGGTTGTATTGGAGGAATGCACACAGGAATACATATCTGTAAATGTGCAAATCATTACACTATCAGACACATTAGAGATGATTTTACACAAGTCTTTATCAATGACCTCAGAAGAGAGAGGTTGAACTGCTATGGACCGGCTCAAATTACTACTTAGAATGGTCTTCTGCCAAGTACTAGGCTTACTATTTTAATAGTATATGTAGGTGTCTGTTTACTCATGTTGTATTCATAATTCCGCCTCCTGCAGGGCATCTGTGTCCACTGAGTGCCCTTGAACATGCCACGAGTAGTCTTTCTGCGCCTCAACTAAAAAGAGACCTGAAAGACAGCTACACACGCTTCCGCACAGTTGGATAAAACAAACCTTAACCACACAACTCAACCTCACCAAAGAACGAGCGTTTTTTCAAAAGATGAAGAGTGTTTTTTTCTCCCTCGCTCCTCGTCTTTGCTGTTTGTCTCCCTGGGTAAAACAAATGCATCATTTTTCTGAAAAAAAAAAAAATAAAAAAAAAAATAAAAAAAATCTTTACTCCCTCTTCTCCCTCCCATTGTGCCATTTCCGTGTATGGAAGTGTTCCTTGCAATTGATTTTCTTCCAGCCAGGGCCCAACACAAGCAGCTTCCTTGCTTCCTTGCTGGTGTCATCTCCTTGTGCCTTTCTCCTTTTAACTGTGCTTTACTCCTGAGGCTTAATGTACAACTGCCAAACTGGCAGCGGGGAGGGGGGTGTGATGGGAGAAAAAACTATATGTGCGTTCAAAAGTTTTGGCTACTGATTTCTTTTTGATGCAGATGAAGGGGAAAAAAAAGCTAGTCGTTCAAAACTACAGAGAGCCTTTTTGATCACCACCACAGTCAAGGCAGTTGGTAATGTTGTTGGGGGTAAGAAACAAGAATTGTGTGTGCTTTTGTGCATTAGGTTTCTTTGTTTTGCAGTGTGCTGTATATTGGTAGAGTCAGAATAGGCCTTTTAAATTATTAAATGCAGTGACCAACAAGCACCTCATCAAACCACGCAGAAGGGTTTGTGTCAGAACGAGAGATTCCGGAAAATAAAACAGTACCACTTGCTCTTGGCCTCTTTATTAAGAGGAATGATATTTGGGGTCTCGTCTGGGATTAATTCATTTGCTTGTCTCATGACCTGGTTTTATAGTCTGATTATTAAAGATGTCTCTAAAAAAACAGTTCTTTTTTTTCATAGCAGTAGACTTGTTATTTTTTATATAATCAATAACTTACTACAACAGTTTACTATGAACAACTGTAACAGTGGTCTAGAGATGTAGCAGGAACTAACAAAAGAGCTTCACAGCTTGTACTCCCCACTCTGCCAGCCCACTGTGATGTGTGCCTGTGTCCACTGGGGGCTACAATTAGCCCATCAAACTCATTCCAGCCGGGAATCACTGCCTCTGCCTTTCCAATCCCTTTTTCTGGTTCTGGGATCCTCTAAAGAGACAGGCAACTTGTAAGACTAGAGGGAGGTAGCCTTTGATGTGCCAGGTTCTGCAAAGGCCTCCCTTTTTGCTCATATCAAGGCTAAGGAGATATAACAATTAAAATGGCAGGCTGACACGGCAGTATGGCGCTCATGTGTGCACTCAGGACTCGGGCCATTCGCAGGTATGAGTGGATGAGGGGGGGCTCATGGTGAGTTCCCCAGTGGCTGATGAAGCAACATGGAGACACATGACAGTTGATAAGTGTTCTTTAGGCCAATGCTGTAAATCTGTCTTCTAGCGTCTCCTGTCCTCTGATTGGTTGGCCATGTTTCCGTCTGTGTCTGTCTGTTAAAAGAGTTCTAGCCTGTAGCCTGTAGCGGTAGTGCAGCATTTCCTTAACTGTCACTCATCACAGAAACAGGTCTATTAAGCATTACACAACAGCTTCACATACACGTATTGTGTTGTGCTCAGTAACATTGACACATTTCTGTTAAACAAAAAACTGTGAGTAGTTGATGAGATGTAATTTTATCTTAATAAATTGTTATTTTCCTGTTTTCCAAAGATAAGTTAGATAAATGCATGCAGACATCTAAGAGACAACATTTAGAACAGGATTTCTACTCAACTGTGACCTTTGCCATTTCAGTTTTTGCTTTTATTCTTTTATACACACATTAATTTAAAAATTCTGTTCCACTAATCGAATTTCTAAATATGAGAATCAAATGTGTTCATGGAAAACCAACTAATAACAGGGCTCAAAAAGCATATCATGGCTTTCACAATGAAATGGCATACTTTGTAAAACTGCCGTGACCTCGCTTAAGTCTCGGAGCGCATGCATGATGTTCAAACCTCAAGGTAAAGAAGCAGTGGGCCAGCGGTTCAGATGGGCTGCAGGGATGGGTTACATTGTGTAAGACAGCGCTCCACTTGTGTCTGTGCTCTGGTGGGACTCAGTGGCAGACAGCCAGGTAATTACACAGGACTGACCAAGAGGGGCACACAACCACAAAAATACTTATTTACATGAGCTGAGTGTACAGACAACCCCACCAGCACACACCCCATTCTCTTTCCTACACAGACAGACACACACACACACACACACACACACACACACACACACACACACACACACACACACACACACACACACACACACACTGCAAAGAGCCAGCTGAACACAAGGACCACATTATGTCAAGTAGGATTATAATGACTCCAACCTGACCCGGCTCCAGACGCTCTGCCTCTGGCGTGAGTGTGCCTGAATTTACTGTTTGAGGTGACGACTGTCCACAGTTTAAACAGGTGTGTGCTTATGCAGATGCACTGCTCCAGCATGTGGTTTGCATTAGACGCTGCTGTGCAAAAGCCAAGCGGAGCTCTCACAGGAGCAGCAGTCCGGCCTAACATGTCATCTGGGGCCACTCATCTATTTCCTTTTAATTCCCCGAGCACAGGAAGAGGGAAGAATTCCGTTCTTAAAAATGTCAAAAAGGTACATGTGTGGATAAACTATTTAGACATGCCACTCTTCACATTTTATCAAAAAATATTTAAGGTAAAACGCTGCTACTATAGCTGAAGTTTAGGTTATGATAAGGTTTTAGTGTACAATCTGATAATAGATATTGTTATGACATTTTTTGAACATCCCAATAAGCACATCCACAACAAGAACACTGATAAACACTTATGCAACAAAGCTAATTTTGTCCATAAAAAACCTCTATATAGCCAACACAAAACAAAGCACATTATTTTTTACTTTGTTAAAATAAAAGTCTCAGTGTAGATGATAGAATTTCTGATAACATTCACACTTGGGCAGTTAAATAGTCTGACCACAACTACACAGTTTAAATTTTTATCTGACATTTAAAATGCCACTAAAAAGTGTGATGGCAGAAAGGCCAGTAAATTGCCCCGAGAAAGCAGAAGAGAAGTCATGCTTCAAGGAGGTAAGAGGTATTGTCTCTTCCTTGTTGGTGATTTTAGCATTTTTTTTTCTAAAGAAAGACTCTTGTTTAAAAAACTGCAATGGATTCTAGTGAATGCCAGTGAGAATCAAGTGAGCTATTCATGCTGCCAGTTGATTTAGGCACGGCTCGCTACACACCAATCAGCCCGGCCCCGGCCTCGCCAGCCACTCACTTGTCTGCTGTTCCAACACAAGATGGAGACAGTGCCAAAAGTTCCAATTAAAATATCCATTTGTGATGTCTGTGCAGTAAAAAAGAACGGGAAAAAAAAGTCACATTGCAGGCTTTTTCGATAGCATAGGAAAAAATACAACAAAAGCTTCCAAAATTCTGTGGACAAGCCATACACTTAAGAGTCTACACAAAGTAAATGACGTGTGTGTATGTAGGCAGGGATTGTGCGCGTGAGGGACGGGAGACAGACGGAGCGTGTGCGTGGACCGGGGAGTGGGAGCGTCTTGTTATGGAGGAACAGAGCATGTCGCAGATAAGAGGGCGACGCTGTTCAAAGAAAAAGGCGAGCCGGTAAAGTGCGCGCCGATTCGACATCATCGCCTTACTGTCCCTTAATGAGCCTGGAGAGGAAGTCTGGTGTCCGCCGAATTCGCTCTTGTCTCGCTCCAATCACGCTGCCGGGCTTTTTATTCAAATCTCACACACAATCTGTCACACAGCCAGTCTGGCCGCGCTGTTTATCTTACTCCAGGAGGATGTTAACAAGACAAATGAATGAATAAATACACAAATAATGCGTTTAGGTAGTGTTAATAATGTATGAAATGGAAGCTGCTTTTTGACAGTAACGCTGCACTAAGGATTCTTCCCAACTTTGGTGACAGGCTTGTTTATTCTTTTCCCAGCATGCATTTCTCTGTATTTTTCCAAGTTGATGCCTGGCCAATACTCAATAGCACATCTCCACGTTAAGAAAAAGTGCTCTGACACATTAGTTTAGAATAG
Organism: Neodontobutis hainanensis; assembly: GCA_024349245.1. Taxonomy (NCBI): domain Eukaryota; kingdom Metazoa; phylum Chordata; class Actinopteri; order Gobiiformes; family Odontobutidae; genus Neodontobutis; species Neodontobutis hainanensis. Next base: position 7,892,470 of record JALDNG010000017.1, on the reverse strand, counting down.
CTGCCCAGATAACGTCAGGATTGAGCCATTCATCCAATTCCTCCAAGTGCAATGATCATTCTTCTCACCCTAACACACCCCGTGCTATTACATGAGTGATTTCACCGACGTTTTAACAGGCTTTTCAATTAGTGTCGATTTTGTGCAAGCCCTGGGTAAATAAAAAGTAAGTGTACACCTGCGCAGGTATGCAAGTCAAATCTCTGCATCACCTGCCTCAAAAGAAGTGTCCCAAACTTCCAGGACTATTAGAAATAACAAAACAAAGCACAACAAAAAACCTCAAAGAAACTGACTGGGTAGGAAAAGAAGTCTCACATCAAATTCTTTTTTTTTTCCTTTATTTTCACAGGCTGAGACAAAAGCGAGGCCTGCAACTCAGACATTGTCGACTACACAGACTTGGAAGATGGAGAGGGGAGGGAAAAAAACGCACATAACAACATGCACATCAAAACGAGAGCCAAACAAATCCCAGAAAAGTTCAGATAGGTCTTCACTGGAACGGCAGAGAAGAACAAAACCAAATAAATTGGGGGGTTTAGTCTTGTTCAGACTGGCCCGACAAAACCTAGAAAAGAATATATGAGTAGGGCGACAGAGGAAAGCAGGCAGCCAATGTTTACCCCTGCAAACTCCTAAGAAAAGCCCCCTCGCCTGTTATAAGGGGCGGATACAGAAAAGTGAAGCTTAAGTGCTCTCTGGAATCACTGAGCATCAGACTCTAACACACACACACTTACAGAGTGACTTCAAATTTGACTGTGACAGTGTATTCATCCATAGCTGTAAATTGTTCTTTGGGGAATTTGGCCAGACTTTGTATCCATACTCCATCTTTTCCCTGGAATAACTCCTCAGCTCCTACTTTCAGTCACATGCAGCATCTTAATATGTATATGTGTAGACCAGACAGTTGGTAAAAAATACTACCTTAAAATCATAATTTATGGTGACTCCTAATCGTCAAATGTGGCTACCTTATTGGTGTCCTTTAAAATTCAACACTACATAAGAACAGAAAAGTTCCGCCATGTGAAACCAGTTTGGAAGTTCCCCCCATCCCAAAAAAAAAATAAAAAAAGATTGGCTCCAATGTAAAGTGCTTAAGGGCAAGTCACTAATATGAAACAGCAGCACAAAAAAGTAAAATATATATATGTTATATTTATTGTTAATAAAATGTGGAAAATATATTGCATGTTATCAGGAAAGCATGAACTATGCAATATGCTATGTTGAATGTCAGTGTGCTAGTTGTTATGTGGCTATGAATAAGCTACTAAAGTCATATTGTCTTTGCAGTATTCAAACTTTTGCATATTGTATGTATTCCTAATGGTATGCAGCCATAAGCTGTTTACAGATGTTCATAGTCAACAGCCTGATTGGTTCACATTCCTATGCATCACAATTCAATATGTCACATTCCTGACCTGCAGCTCAGTACACTACCATCTCTGCTCAACCCATTTACTAATCTGATAATGGCACTTTCACACTTGATTTAGTTTTGCTCCAGTTCTTGTCAGGATAGAACTTTCTTTACCCCTCGGCCAGTTTATTTGTGCAAATGTATCTAAAGTGCAAGCTCCTATGGCGTTGTTGTGTGTGTTCACATGTGTTAGTGCAATAACAAATGGGAGCCAAAAAAACGACTCTAAACTATAAAGCCACCCCTGGGATATTCTGTTAATCACTTCACCTTGTTTTCCAAAGTTCACTTCCAAACTTCCTGGAAATCAAGGAGCAATAACAAAGTAGGGTTAGCGAGCGTAATAACAGTGTGTTTAATCCTTCAATTCTGCCTCAAACTGGAGTGTACTGTCAAAACAATATGGCACTCCCGCAGATGACTGCTGTTAATATCAAATCATTTAGAAAAAGCAAACAATAACATCCAAAATGCAGAGAAACGTCTTGTCTTGTCTCTCTACAAAACGTCCTCTTTTCTTTCTGACTCGGGCCTCATCGTGGATCGTCTTACCCCAGCCCGCTTCAGTCAGTCACAACCCCCTACCCTCTCGCTAAAAAACCCTCATTCCATAACTGCAGCCAAACGATCCTCCCTCCCTCCCTCCTCCCGCTATTCTGTTTCCTCTCTCCCCTTCTCTCCTTTCTCCTCCTCCCACCCTTCCCTGTGCCCTCGGCCCGCTGCTAATTGGTAAATCTGTTGAACCATGCCAGCTCCAACAATGAGACACCTGGAGTTCTGTCACAACAAGTTTCCCAGTGAATCAGGCCTTCAGTGTGAGTACAGTTGCGCGGGGAGTCTACTGTCATTCATGGGCTGGCCCTAGAATGGAACAGTGTTTTTTGTGATTGTAGTTTTTTGGTAACATAATTCATATTAGCTAATCAATATAACTAATATAAAGTTGCTGGGTTTTTATGATCTTAGGGTAGAATAAGATTACTAGGTTCATAAAAACACACACTTGTTCAATCCTAATCTGACCTAGCTGCACTCTACTAAAGTCACACATTTAACGCTATGACAGTCAGTGCTAGTGGAGACAAAGGTGCGTTCATAAGACACAAATATGCACACACACACACACACACACACACACACACACACACACACACACACACGTGCAAAAAGACAGGCACGCCCGGTGCTGATCCTGCCAGACCTTGTCAAACAAGTTCTAGCAAAGTGCTTTTAACAGAGACAAGTCAGAGAGAAGAATGTTGTTGTTGTTGTTATTTCTAATTCTTAAAGTCTTTGATTTTAAATTAAGCATGACTTTTTTTAATGTTTGTTTTCTGTTGTTTGAAAAGTTGCACTGTCATTGATCAGCAAGAAGTGATTGATAAGTCAGACGAGAGCCATAAGGTCACCTCAGAGGAGATTAATTAAGTTCTCTAACTGCCTTACTGGCTTCATAGAAACCACCTAAACAAGGCCAAACATGGCTTTGGCAAACACTTGCAGCATCATAATTAACTTTACCTTTTGCCTGCACTTTCCTGAAGTCATAGCTCATGGAGAATAAAGAATTGTGGCGCATTTATAATAACTATTAAGCATTAGTCTTTGTAACTACCTAATACATCATTACAAGGCATTACACTTATATTAATAACCACTATTATGAACATTATTGACATTACTTTATAGCCATTATGGATACATTTTGTTATTCCGTGTTACTGCCAATAGTTTGGTTAAATATAACACAATATAAGACAATAAGGCTGTTGTATTAGTGTATTAGTCATCAACTCACTTTATAAAAAAAACTGAATGTTTGCCCATACTACAATATGCACACCTTTTTAAACACACCTGATTAAGACAATATTTTAGAAATGCAACTAGTGTCTCTAAAACAAATTCATTTTAACGGCATTTTGATGCAGCAAATTGATGCTTTTTATTTCAAATTCAACTCCTTTGAATAAAGACAAATACTAAAAATCCACCACATCATTATTTTTACTGTCGACAAATTCAAAAGAAACAAAACCGCCTTCTCGTGACCATCAAAGGTGTTGTCAACCCGAATGACCCAGATACTTGACACCGAAAAGAAGCATTCCTTACATGTAAAAAACTGACTCTAAAGCCAAATAACGCTGAATAAGAGCAACTCCACGGTCGTCTCTGAGGTTTGATTTAAAATTTAATCAAGCACTTTGATCAGATCCATGTGAAATTTACTATCAAAACAACCGCCCGCTGTACAAACACCCATCACCTGGATTCCTGATTTTAAAAAAGCACATCAGCAACAAAGCAGCAGCACAGCATAAGCAACAAGCAAAATATGATTACCATCGCTGTCATGATCATCACCACGATTTACTTTTCCATTTCATTGCTTTGGTTTGAAATCGTCATGTGTTCATTTAAGTGTGGAATCAACCAAAGCACATCCAGCAAGATATATTTTTGAATTCAAAGGTCTCTCACCAAATGAAATTGGTGAAGGCTCAGATCTGACTGTCCAGGGAATTCCCAGCAGAAGGGCCCCTGCAAGGCAAAGATGGACGATCCCAGGTCACACAATTATATCAGCTCTCCATGTCTCTCTCCTCACACATACATGCATACAGTAAGCACATACAGTTCTTATGAAAAAGCAGCACATTCTTATTGGAAATAAGGCATCCCCAGGCTTTTTAGTTATTTAAACTACTACCATGTCTCTGCTGGCTCAGCTTTCTCCAAAGGTATCTGTTCAGCCCTATTATTACTAATTTTACACAGGAAGACTAGAAGAACACTGGCTCTGCACTGGTTTTCTTGCTGTTAATGCTGTTAAGACAGGATTTGACTTTTGTTGAACATTTATCTGATATAGTCTGATTCTGTTTCAAAAACAGTAGGTTTTTGCCTCTGTTACTACTACACTGGATGCCCCATTAACTTTTTCCAGAGTATGACTACTTTAAATTGAGCACTAACTGCCATCTTGAATTTTTGTCACTTCTATGTTAGTCAATTGTAAGCACTCAGGCTAACCTCACTAATTCTTATCTATGTCCCCAAAAGCAAAATCAGACCTATGACAGACATCAAGACATGACAGAATGGGAAAGGAAATTGTGAAAAGATGGATATTGATGTGCGAAAAGAAAGAAAGGACAAGCTAGTCTCAGAACAGGCAGAGAAAGGCAACAGGTCTTGAGTTTACTGAAAGGGTTCAGCCTAAAAGCTACTGCACAACTCTCTTTTCCTCTATTTGTGTTTGTACTTGACCTCTGGGTCAGCGAGATAACTTTTTATGAGAGCTACCCACAGTAGTTCTGGTTGGAAACACGCAGACACAAATATGTATTATCCTTTTAAATGTTCAATGCAGAGTGGCACATTCTCCGGAGCAGCTTTAGTTCACACGGGTTGTGGAACGGTCAAATACCATTGCACAGAAAAGACAACAACGGCCTTAGTGCTATTCACACTAATACAAGATGCAGCTATTCACATGGATTACAATCAGGTGGCTCCCTATTGATCACAAATTCAATACAGACAGTGTTAAAATGTGTTTTTCAGCAGTATTTGTCATGTTTGCTGGCCAGTTAACCCAATCATTTTACACTTAAAGGTTTTAGGGAATCTGTTGGTAAAGAGGCACCAAGACACTTCAGTCATTGTTGTAGTATTGTTGCAGACTAAGCCAACACTGAGTGGATTGTCTGTGAGAACAAGAAGCCACCCAGACTACTGGACAGATACTATGACTGCGCTGCTCTCATTTTCATTGTCTCGGCTCCCAGGCCTGACGCCACGTCTCGATGCTGTAGTATTTAGGCCCAAGATGATGATGTAAGCGTGACCCCAGAATAAAGGTCTTGTCTAGAGAGGACAGTGAGGACCATCTCTATGAAGTCTTTATCATACAGTGCAAGCAAACAAAAACACAAGACTTTTGTGAATAGTAAAAAGTTTCCAGCTAACCAAACACACTGGTTCCGCTTAGTGTTTGCTTGGGGGTGAATACATGTCATGTAAAAAAAGGGAAAGGTTATTTGTAAAATAACTAAAGCTGGAAGGAAAGAGCAACCTAAGCCCAGCATAAGTCAGAACTGAGCTGGCCTCTATAGGTAAAGTCCTATAAACAGTGCAGGTGTTGTCTGCTGACCATGGGGTCGCTCATTAACAACTAAGAAGGCTAGCCCTCCCAGAGTCCTTCGCCATTGTCTGGCTAGTCCAGGTGCATGGCCCATTCAGACCACAGGAAGCCCCCTTTATCCCTATAGATCCAGAATGGACAGAGACATGGTCAAAGAGGGTAAATGTGATCTGTCTTTCTCCAAAACTGGCCCACCATATTTGCACATAGTTCTTTGGCCCATTGCAGGGATTCAAGCATTGTGTAGTTTAGTTTCTAAAGGCCCACTTTTTTATTATATCACAACATGTCTTTTCACATGTTCACTTCCCAGAACATATTCTTCAGAGAAAGTGTTCATCAGTGTGTCTACTTTAAAACGAAGTCAAAAAAGCAAGTTCACTATTTTGAAAGGCTCAGGTGGGAGGTCTGTGCTGCCGTAAAAATGGCCAGATTCCATCACTTCCTCAACACTAATTACCATACACTTAGTGCAAGTGCCCTCCCCTCTCTTCATCCCATGCTTCACTACCTCTAATACACACACATATACACACGCACAATAAGAGACGCAGCCGGGAAATGGTTAACACTCCAGCCATCCCCTGCTGCCAGTGAAAGCTCATAAAACAATGGAGACATTGTTCGGTCGGGCCTCGGCTCTAGACTCCGAGGCTGTGTGTGTCTCTGTGTCTCTCTGTGTGTATGCACGTGAGTGTCAGAAAAGCAGTTAGGGTGTGTGTGTGTGTGTGTGCTTTAAACATATGCGTGTTTCTGCTCCAATTCCCAGCCAAATTAAGAAACATGATTCAATTGGAGGGACTTTGATTGCTGTGTTTCAGAGTGCTTAATATGTGATTCTAGAAGTGCGTTTGTGCACATTACATGACTGTATGATGAGTCTGCGTGTCCCTGGTCTCTTATGTTATGCTGTCTGATATGCTGGATAATTTGCAATAGTCACTGCATAAACAACAATATTATGAAAATGGGCAGCCACCTCATGTTCGTCCACAAGAATATTGCCAAATTAAAACATCACAATGAAAGGCATGCTGACAAGCAAGGGCTGTTTATGATCTTTCCCTCAGGAGCTGTGCGAGGCATAAAAAATGTTTCTTGAAGTCTACCCCTCAAAAAATACACATCAATAGGTGGATAAATATTGAATAACTTTCAGCCAATGGCATAAAAGTTCAGTAGCGGTAGGTTTTGAGGCTGCCTGCGGGGTGGTCAGGCACTTCAAACGCTGCGGCGTGGCCCCCTTTGAGGCCATGGTAAACAGGGACATGCTGCATGCCCTCGAAAAGACCAGCTTGCGTGAGGTCACTTCCTCTTTTCTTGGCTGATCCTCCAGCGCTCAGCTCGGCTCAGCCTTCCAGCGAGGAACGAGCAGTCTATCTGCATCGTCGTCGCTGTCCATCTTTTCTCCGTCCTTTCCATCACAACTTTTCTAACTGGCTCTGTCTGTAGACAGCTCTATCATTGCTTCTATCTATTACTGACTTTCTATTGTTGTTTCAACTGTCAGAGGGTCACGCAGGCCTCAGATCGGCGTTATCTGGCGGGCCAATCGACGGCTTCTTATCACTGCCAATGCAGCCTGCTAGCGCTCCAGGCAGGGAGAGGTCAAGGTGCCTGAGAGTTTCTTCGCATTTGTAAACAAAAAAGAAACTACCGTTTACAGCCCCATTTATTGATAAGGAGATCACGTACTGGAACATGCAGGCCATCTTGAAAAAAAAAAAACAAAAGAGAGAGAAAGAAAGAACTTGACTGAGTGACACCAGTGGGAGTCCGTGTGGGGTTATCATTGGCATTCACGTTGCTGTCCACAGTAATCTGACTTTTCTATATGTACGACAGTCAGTATGATGCAAACCAGGGAAACATTCAATCACACTTCCTTCTTGGTGAGAGGTGGATGCTGGAGTAGGGTGCAAGGAGCGCCAACAATACAAGCTGCATTTCACATTCAATTTCATCACTTGTGCTAACAGCAAGTTGTATGTCTATGCAGCAATACTGCAATGCCTCTGATCTTAGCAGCTTGTGTACTCTATCAAACAGAACACACTGGGGCTGGGCAATACGACCACAAATATTACAATATATTCCCTCATATTGATCACTGTCAGGACTTGTAACAATATTCATTTAACAGAGCTCCCACTGCTCTATTCTGCTTTGGCTTTGGTCTTCAGCTTCCAACCTAATGTACAAATCAAAGGCACCAGACGCTTGATAACTTTCCAACACATCAACAAGGTTTTGGCCCTCTTAAATCAGCTTCACAATAGTATTTTATATTAAAATACTAGCTATAAATAATGAATTTATAAATTAGAGTTTAGGATGGACCAGTTGAATTAACCCACATTTGGCCAATCGGTTTACAGATTACTAACATGCACTATATGAGTAGTGGTCTTTTAGGAGTGTTATTACCCCACAGCCAGATTCTGCTTAGAAATGCAGCTGGTGTTTTTTTTTTTATACACTCCACTGAACCTTTATGTGTAACAGTCACACCATTTCAAGACTTGACTATTTTAAGCTATTTAGTAAAATAATCTATAAAAAGCCACTGACACATTGTACTATTATGTCACTGATTCTAAAATGTTGAATAAGTTGGAGATTCAACTTATACTGTGCTTTCAAAGTGAATTCTAAAACCGTGGTTTAGCAGCATGTAAGGTGGGAAGTATTTACAGCAGGATGACTCACAGCACCACAAACCTCAAGTATTTACCTGCAGCTTTTGCATCCCACGACCAGTTTAATGACTTCATAAGAGTTGTGAGACTGGTTCTTGCCGTCTCCGAAAATAACAGAGTAAGAAAGGCCCCCTGAACTCTTTGGTATAAAAATAACAGTAGCATCACAGGGAAAGATAAGGAGGGTCTGAGCTGGGCTTGTTTTGTCCCAAATAATGCTGTCATCACCAGCTCTTTGTCTTAAACATAACTTTTGACAAGGTTTTCCTTTCACTTACAGCCTTGTCGACTCCTTCTATTTAAAGATGCGCTTCATTTATACAGGCAAGCTATCGAGCAAGCTTTTGTCAATGACTTTTCTTTATTGATGATATACCATAAAATAAACAGAGAAGATAAAATTTTATGTAGGACAGAGAGACAGTTTGTCTTGACAGCGCACTTTGTGTGATAAAAATCTCCACAACTTCCAAGCAAACTCCCCGGAAGACTACAGACTTTGGTTGAAGGAACAAAAACTCACAAGGGTCAACAATTTATTACTAGCTTCAACAATAATCTATTTCCACAGGAAATTATATATTTATAAGTTAACAAACTTGGAAGTCTTCTCTATCAAAAATCGTTATGTGCTTTTCAAATTTCCATTTTTTTATAAAAAAAAATATGTAAAACTCTGAAACAAAAGTAACAACTGTGCCAATAATGGCTCAGGGCATTCGCAGTCACCTCACTAATTCTGCTCAATCCCCACTCTCATTGATTTTCCGGGCTCGCCAACCCTGTGACCAAATACAAACACCTCCCAAAGTTCAACCTTTTCTCTGACCTCTTCAAAACTTTGCGCCTTTGGCTAACAACTAAGTTCATGTTCTGTGCTCGCTCTAGAGCTGCTAGCCTCTTAGATATTGACATGCCTGAGGTGGATGCTCTGTAATGTGTATGTACTGCATACGGCCCTATGGCTGTCCAGCCAACTCTCCTGCCAGAGTGCTCCTTCTACTCCATGGATAGGGTAATCAATGTTGAAGGAACGCCCACACTTCCCTCAAACATAGTATGCAGGCAATCCAGATTTGGCTCCTTCTCATGAATTGTGGTCAACAATAAGGGTTTACAACTATATTAAAAGCATTTTCCCTGGTATTATCAGTGACACTAAACAACAGCTGCACCAGTGACAGCTGCAATTGTTCTTAATATTCACAACTGACAAACACTCACATTAAAGGACCACTAAACAGAATATAAAAGCCAGTAATATGTAAATAATAACTGTTCTTATATGAAGCATGTAAAGTTGTGTTTGTGCAATAGCTGGGGAAAGAGGAAAGGTGCCGAGTGGAGGATTACTTACAACGATGTGTGCCGGTGATGGTGACCGGGCATCTTTAAGTGCTTGTCTACTTTGAAGACCTCCTGGTTGAACATCTAGCAGGGGCCATTTCATCTGTAGGTACTGAATGACAGAAAGGAAACAGAATGGAAAGAAAGAAACAAAACATGTTAACAATGCAGAAAGCAAAAACCAAAGAACAAATTAAAAAAGACAAAAAAGGGATCTGACATTTCTTTAGGGGTGTATGGTTTATAAAACTAAAAAACATGGAACAGCAAATAAAGATCTTAAGGCAGATGGTGGATGAAGTGAGGATGGCCTCGAGCATGAAGTCCAGCAAACAGTCGACTGAAAAACATAGCATTGTTACTACTTTTCAAACTCAACACATGATACTAAATCTCTTATATAAACCTCTGATGTTATAAAGTCTACTTTTGTGTTCAGGAATGCACTATAGACAGCTTATGCCTTTAAGGTGACCTACAGTCATAAATGTGTTTTGTTGGGCATTTATTGGAAACCATAAAGAGGCTGGGGCCTCACCACGCTCCTGGCAGGTAAAACCTCCTGACTGCCTAGCTCTCATTAATGATTGACTTTGCCCCTATCAGGAGTGTCTCTCTCTCCGTCTCGCACACAGGCCATGGAGATACAGATAAGCAGAAACCGGGGTCATGAGAATCATCTGTGTGTGTTATAAACCGGGTGGAGTCATTTAAAAATGATGACATGAGCAGTGTTGAATGTTTTACCTCGTATACCATACCTAGTCTATTCTGTAGCATTTTCAAAAGTGACCACAAATGAACCCTCATCCTGTGTTTGACCTCACTACAATATTGATGGTCGACACTGCTTATCAATGTCACAGCCACCTTGTCTGAGGAAAAGAGGTTATTGCACTTGAAAGTGTAAATAAGGTAAAATGTAACAGAACAACAAAACCCTGTAAGAATATGTCAGAGCTTATGTCTAATGTGTGCAGTGAGAGAAAGGACTAATTGATATAATCTTGTTAATGTCTTTTTTCTTAGAAAAGCCCAGAATCACACAGTAACGGTTTACCTATTGCTGTCTTTAATAACTAGGGTTGTCATGTTGTTAAATACAAACCGCAAAAGAAAAGCTATCACCTTGGTTCCCCAGGAGAAAGTAGTTAGCTGTATGTTATGGTGGGCACATTAGATTCAATTTTTTTTGTCAAGCAGCAAGTGTGACCGCTCGTTTGTATGCATGTCTGACAGTGTGTTTGTGTATGTGTGTCAGCGCTGGTCAGAGCGGGAGTGTGTCGCGACCCTTCCTGAGACTGTGTCTAAATCAGTGGTAATTAGCGGAGAGTTCACTGTGGGGTGCCTGCCAGTGGTAGACGCTGGAGGGAGTTATTGACTCCATGTCCTCAGTTACAGCCCCAGCGAAGGAAAAAAACTGTTTACTGCCTGGTCTTTCTCCACCACTACCACTCATTTATGACCCCAAGACGGCTTTAACTGCTAAAAACCCGGTTTGTTTACGCTTGTTTGTATGTCCTGAGAGTGGAAAATGGAGAGGTTGTAAAAAAGTCCAGAATTGAGGTCTTGTGGGTTTTCATGGACCCCCCACACTGGGTATTAATTGCCATGAAGGAGTGGGGTAGGAGGAGGGAGGGTGGATGGGGCTGTCATTTATGAGCTCATTCAAGACAGTGTCCACTGATGTCCAGTGAGTAACATGAAAAGTGGGCATGTGCAGAAGAGCTATAAAGAATTAGGAACTATGTTATTTTTGAGCATTTACGTTGAGCAATGATAAGAGATTCACAAGAATGCAAATTGTGTACATTATTTATGGCAATGGGCTGAAATATTTGAACACAGCTGCTGTGAGCCAAAAGGGTCAAGATGGTAGACATTGGAAGAAGTCAGTTAAGAAGCGTGAAGGTGACACCCCTGTTCGTGCAGCGGGGCTAAAGGGACACTGTGTGAGACTAAACAGGGACGGTGTCGGAGCGCATGTTCTAACAAGTGGCTCCACTTCAGCTGGGCTATTGCAAGCATTCTCACACACTAATCTCTCCTGCAACTTTTACAAGCATGCCAAGGAAAACGGAGCACTGGCAAGCACCAGGCTTATCAACCGGCCCCTTCTTGGCCTCCTTCCTCTCTCACTCCGCCAACCCCCACTCTGCCCAAGCACCCACTCGCCGACCGGACTGCCTGTCTGCCCACCCTGCTAACAGATGCACCGCTTGGGCTTGAGTAGGCCACGACCTCTGACCTCTCTGTGCTGCTCCAAAGCCCCTCCCTGCTTTCCACTCCACAACCTTAAAACTCTGCTGCTATGAGGGGGCCCCCCGGGTAACTCAAGAGCCATTCCAATGTGACAAATTGCTACGGGGTTCCCAGATAACTCTCTCTGCTCCTCTGTCCCTCTTTCTGCCCCCCACCCACCCACACAAACACAAAACAGCCCCCCTTTGGCAAATCCTAACCTGGTAAAAGCCACCCAGAGGTATTTACACTTATGCTACAAGTCTGTGCTGCAGACGGCTTCCTTCTCCCCTTTCTACTCTTTCAGCATCCCACCCCACCTTCCCCTATTCTGTCCCCCACACACAGCCGCCCCAACCCAACCCTCGCCAGGGCAGCCCCACAATGGGAGCTGAATGACTCAATTGTCTCTGATGAAGTGAAAGACAAGGCAGTTCTCTAAATCCTTACAGAGGGATGAACTTACTCTTGCTGTCCTGATTTCGCTCGTCTTCTGTGACTCTTACAAAGCCCCAGGAGGGGCAGTAGGGGCGGGGGTCGTTTGTTATGACGTAAGTAACCCTTATTTCCATATCGATTGTTTTATTGTTGCTCAGTCTGAAAAACGCTTTGCAAGTGTTTCCAGAAAACCATGTCAGACACTGATTAGGGAAAACATTGTTAGAAACAAGATAAGAGATATGTTGTGTACAAAACTAAATATCACCCCAGTTGTTTTTATCAATTTTTCTATTTTCTAAAGCTTTCAAAAGTTCAGGCACTGCCTTGCCATGCAGAGGCACTCACCCATACATGAGTGACTGCTGCTGCTCTCAGGTTTGGCATGTTATGAGCCAGAGTGTGTTAACCCAGATCCTCACTGACTGTCATCACAATGACAACAAGCTGGGGCCCTGGTCCCCATGTCACAGCTTGTGGGAGAGTGGAAGTAGGCTGCAGACAAATGGAAGGGCATCCAGAACACTCACACATCATCCTCACATGTCCATGCACCAGCCTCCACCGCTGTTGTTACTAATTCAGCAAGCTGGCATCTAAGCAATTTGGCTTAAAACACTCCTTCCTGGTACCAGTGCTAGACTTGGATCCTCCAGAAATAAACCATTTTTTCCTATCAAACATTAACCAAACGTCAATACATGCTATTGACAGAAGCAGGAGGTGAAGTTGCCCTCATACATTTTTTAGCGTGAATGACGGACAGGAAAATAAAGTGCTGGATTGTTCTGCTTGTTTCTGGTCAGCAACCAACTCCTTCTCCTAGATCCAACCTCCATCTGATGTGTTTATCGCATGAGGCCTGGCAGCTGGAGCACAAGCCAGTGCATGCTTGTTCGTTTTGTTTTGGATCAAGAGCAGAGGGCTTGGGACCAATCAAACAAGCACAGCCTCTTATGTGCCAATGTGGCTCCCATACACTGGTCCACTTTTCAGCAAAGGACCATGATGATGAGACTGCCTACGACCCATGGAGCATTGCAGACACATCAGTGATGCAACACAAAGACACAGACAGATAGACGGACACATAGCAGCTTGGGTTTAGAGTCAGCATATGGATACAGGGTGTAGCTCTAGAGAATCCAGCCCATCTCTTGCCCATCTGTGGCATCCTCATATCAAACCAATGACATTCTTCTATATGTGCCACACACATCATCACAGATACCCCTGACATACTTACAAACATGCTAACTTACACACCTGAACAACAATGTTCGCTCACATTTGAACATACTCTTTGGCTGACAGGCTCAGCAGCTCCTCTGGGAGAGCGCTCAGAGATTGGATTGACAGCTTGCAGATTACACCAATCAGACTGTTACTATAAAGAGCTTTATTTAAGTCTCAAATGATCAAGGCTAGTAAGAGGAACCAATTCAAAGCTCTGCAAGTAAACTGCACCGCGCTTAAAAGATTAGTCTATCCAGTGTGACGACAATTTTATCCCTTTTAAAAACAAATATTGAGCATATTGTCTTGATCTGTTGCCAATGTTTCTGAAGTGTTTGTCCTTAAGTTAGGGAAGCAAAAGATCAGGTAAAAGTGCTCATGCAAACAGAATAAATATTATGTTGTTAGATTTTATAATAAAGCAGAGGCCTAGCAAAAATATATATATTTTTTTAACTATCTTGACAAACGTCTAAACAAACTAGGGCAAAGTTAGCCATCATATAAGGGCCCATCATGGCTGGTTTAGTCCTCCTATTGCACATTTCATGAGTAAGTATTAAAGAAAAAAACACCCCACCTGCTCTTATAGCCGGAGGCATTTTGCAACCAGGAAAATAAATGTGGACTGTGAAAGGCCTGGGGTTTGTGTGCCCTGGGGCAGGAAGGGTCCACTGGGCCCATATCTATTCCTAAGCCAGAACCGCTTGGGGGTTCCACTGGCCCCAACAGCAATGGGGCCGTCAACCTGGTCCAAAACCTCACCTCTAACTTCCTTTGCCAGGTAAAACTGCAGCTCTCTCCATTTCTTACAGGAAAACACAAACTGACAGTGTTTCTATGGTCAGCAGTGTTTCTACAAACTGAAAGACCATGTGACCTCACCATCTCACACTCAACTTTATCTTTTACAATAACGCTGGGGAAAGACTTGTGAAACAGGTATTGTTTAATGACAATTATTTAATATTGTACAGGACATGGTGTTCATTAGCAAAAGTAAGACTCTTTAACATTTCTGGAGACGTTTGACTGGGCTGTCCTGGAAGTAAGTTTCGCTCACTTAAACACAGGTTCAAGAGTTAAGTATAGTCTTGCTCTGTTTACTTTGCAGGTGTGGACAAATGTGCTGTTCAAACACCAGCTGACCGGAAAGTTTTGAAAGATTGCACAATATGTAGTCAACAAAATACACACCACAGTAAAAAATATTCAGAAGTTAGAGAGTGTCCTTGAACATTGATGATGATTACACAACCAAAAGTGGACTTATGTACATTATTCTCCAAATAAATAAGAGGGTAACAAGTTTGCAGTGTAAAACGTCACAAGACGCCAGCTCCATTTTTGACTTTTGCACCCCTCCCTCTTTCCACTGTCCCTTTCCCTGTGTCATTAGGAGTATATCTTGGCTGCTCTATAAATAGTGGCGGCGAGGGTGAAGGCCAGCTGGAGCTGGCTAGTCTTCCATCAAGCGCGCTAATGAACAGGCGCTCTGGCACCTTTAGCTTCAGGCTCTGCGGCAGAATGCCTCTGCTTTCAGGTGTTTCTGCCACTTCATACAACTGTGTTTGCAGCTCTTCCATCTCAGTGACATTTCCTTTGCTGGCTTTTCTTTTGACTTTGACAAATATAACCTGGACTGTGATGAGCTTTCATTGCTTCTATATTCAGTGGGTGAGAGAGGGAGAGCCACATTACAATAAGGCCTCTAGTTGTCAGACAATGTATATGCATATAACTTATCTGCTGTAGTACAAAGAGCACAAATAATATTGGAAGTAAGTGGAGGAATTCCAGCTCAACAGAAGTAAGCTGATGGACTGCTGGGTACAGATAAGGTTGTGGATCTCAATGACCTACATCGAGGCATCATGCAGGTCAATGGGCATGTCGGCAGGTCTAGGTGTGCCTGCTTCCCAAACACAAGGTCAGGCCGGGTCAGGCTGGGAGAAGGGAAGATTGGGCAACACTTGCTCCAGCGCGCTACATGCTTACCTTTATTTGCAGGAAGCAGGGTTAGGGGCGTGGAGAGAAAAGTTAAAAAGGTGAACAGCAGCAGCTGAGCTCTGCTGAGAGGAGAGAAAAAGTGCGCTGAGCACAGCGCCCACGTCTCTGCTCCAGAAAGCAGTATTTGGTATTGTGCTTGAGGAGAGCTGATTGCTGCCCTTGATGTTGGGTGTCTGGTTTTGTTCTGCGAGAGTTCACTATGAATTAGTTAAATGGTAGACTGGATATAAGGAAACTCTGAAACATGCCTCAGAGGAAGAGAAGGTGTACACTCCTCAGCTTTACAAAGACTTCCGATATTTCAGCGGGAACACTACAAATTATCACACAATTCCACCTACACATAGTTATCAATCAGAAAGCATTATGTCAAAGGCATCACAAACACACCAACAGGCAATTAATCTGCACAAAAACATCATAAGGAACCAACAAACATTGTGCTTGCGTCTCTTTTTGCCTTACGCACTACACCTTGAAGCAGTTCAGCCTCCATATTCATGAGGTCTACTCCCTGAGCAACGCTAAAGCCCAGGAATTTAAGGCTTTTGACTCAAATCTCAAATATGATTTTAGGTTATGGATTTATAACCTGACCAAGCAGGCTAATCCATCTGCTTTAAGCTGTCTGTTTTGGGTTTAATTAGCTTTAACCTAAATTATTGTGCTTATTACAAAACATGTTATTTGCTATGATAATGTGCATAAAGGAGGGGGGAAAATTCCCACACAAGCAATTACACACACACTCACACAGTGGGGAACTGCCGCTTTGCCACGGCAGCTTAATGAATAAATAAGTAATAAGGGCTTGGTTACAGGAGCTCATTAAAGTGGGAAGATGCTTCTGTGACAATAAGACCTGCACAGGGTCAGGTGAGGAAGCCCCGTGTGGCTCAGGACAGAGTGGGTGGCTAACGTTCCTCTTCCTAATCCCCTGTCCTCATAACCTGACCGCAGACCCCTAGCCCTCACCTTCAAATCGACTCTGTCAGTGATGAACCCCCCCTTACTTTAGCCGGCCTCTTCCCTGATGCATACAAACACACACGTGCAGCCTAGCAGCATACGCACACACCTCTCTCACGGTTAATTACCACTTAGCTCAATCACGTGGTGATTCGTCCATAAGAGAGCCCCCCCACCCTTCTTCCCCACAACACAAACAGCAGCACACATGCCAATTATTGATGAATCTTTAATATGCCGTTTTACAAAGTCTCCATCTCATTTCCTACTACTGAGCGGGTGATTACTCCTTCCACACATGTATAGAAACTGGGACCTTAAATAGTATACAGTAGACAGGATTAAGTAAGAATAAATTAGTCTAATATATTTGGAGCATTTAGGTAAGAGAGTCTTTTGGAAATGAACGCCAACTTTTTTATTTATTTTTTTGCTCATCCGGCCTCACATCTCTAGCTCAACTGTATAAAACCCCCGGACAAAAATCCCACGCCGTGATAACATGTCAATAATGAGCTGAGGCCATCTATTGATCAGCTTAATTTTGCATCTATTAGCTAGGGAACGGCTTGCTCCGGGGGCGAGGGAAGCCAGGCGCTAACACGCACCGACAGGCTGGATGGAGATCATTACAACTGATGTTCACACACACGCTGTGATTGACATGGAGATAAGGCAGGAGAGAGACCGGGCTAGCACGCCTCCCCGCACACTAAGCTAATGATACACCAAACGTGTGCTTGGTGTGTGTACGGCAGTGCGTGCAGAAGCATGATAGAGAGAGCGTCTATCTAGAAAGAGAGTTGGAGCGGGGTAAAAAGAAAAAAGAAAAAAAAAAGAGAAGAAAAGCAGACCGTACGCCTTTTGCTAATTGGCTCAGTCAGACAGGGAAGCTCATAAAAGGCGAAAAAGCATTTAGTGGAGCACCTCAGCTTTCTGGATCGCCTTATCAAGCCTGTGTCATTTAAATGCAGCCGACGACAACACAAGAGACTGGCTTTGACCTGGAATGCATGGTTTCATCTGATACTTCCTTAATTTAAGAATTCTATTTGCATACGGAACTTAGTGTAGGCGTTCATTATAAAATTGTCTCCATGACTGTAAGCTTCACTTGCCCTGTGTCAACAACATAGAAGTGAAAAAATAGCAGAAAATAGAGCAGAAAACCAGGTCTTTCTACAGCTTTGATCGACTCTCCTTTTCTGCCATTTTGAAAAGAGAATCTAAAGACAGATCCATGCAAAGAGGGCACACAGGAAGCCTCATGGTGCGATTGCCCTTTTGCTCCTCCTTGCTCACCTATCTGCCATCACAACGGGTCGACCTGGCATTGATGCAACCAGCTGCAATACAGGATGCTGCATGGTATCCGTGGGAGAATGCGAGAAGGGGAAGGAACTACACCTTTTACTGAAAAAGAAAAGAAAAAATAACGCACCATCTTTATGTTAAGGTTTTAAAGGAATGCAGACTTGTTTTGTACCAGAGAGCTTCTATAGAGCTGCGGTCAGGCCGGCACACACCTTGGCTACAAACTGTGTGTTTTTGTCAGCTGAGGGATGTAGAGAGGGGAACGAGGGAGCAGCGAGAGGAGGAAGGGAGGGAAGAGGTGAGTGAGAAGGGGGGGTGGGGGAGGAGGAAAAAAAAAGCCCTCAGCCAAGCCATCAAGTTGAACATTGAACTTCACAGTAGTAGCTGCCTTTCTATGCCTCTCCTTTTGATGTTACCTCCAAAGCAAAGGATCAAAGGCTTGGAGTGTGGCGTGGGGAAGTCCCAAGCTCTTAGCCTGCCAGCCTGTGATATATGCAAAAGTCTACGCCAAAAGAGAGAGAGTGGGCCAAACAGAGCGAAAGAGAGAGGGATGGCTAGAGAGCAAAAAAAAAAAAGAAAAGAAAAGAAGCTTGCATGGAATGTGGCTAAATAGCATGCATTGTGTGTAATGAACAACAAGGGGATGATGCAACCAGTCATTGGGGCTCAATCATTTACGTATATCTGCTGTTCATGTGACTAAAAACTACAAAAATGGCAGCCCAACATCAGAATTATAGGTTGAGCTTGGTTGTCAATATGCCATAACGTCACTCCATAGAAAACGCAGGAATAAACCACAGCTGCACAATAACTCAAAATGTATCATTATTGCAATGTCACCAATTGCAAAGATCTGCTTTTTATCGCAACAACGTTATGGTATTTGATGACTGACATTCACAGTTTGCATATCAAAATACCTGCTTTAAATGAGATTGTGTTGAAACCATATAAATTAATGGCACCAGTGTGAACAGTGGAATCCAGTCCAGAATAATGTACTACTTACAATTCAACATTTACTGTCAGAGGAACCATTTACATATCACAAGTCATAATGTTATCACAGTAAGTTCAGAGATAACATCTTTCAGACGTAGCCAGTTCTACAGTTAGTGTGCAGTAGTCTGAGTGGGCTTGCTATCAAGGCGGTGAGTGGAGTGGGATGGCAGTGTTTGTTGCCCTCACATGCTCCTCTTCATCCCCACCTCTTCCTCCTCACTCAACCAGCAACACAGGACAGCCCCCCTCCTCCACCTCACGCCAACTCTGCTCCTCTCCAACATCAAGGGCTTGAGAGTCTGTGTCGTCTCAACATAAATATACAGTGTGGCGTTAAAGCGAGTACAACAGTAAACACACAACACATGAAACTCTGGTTGTCTCTCTGTGCCGGCGCCAAACAAACACTCAACAACGCATTCACAATCACACACACATGCTGTGGGCTCAGCTGGGCCAAAGCGTGGAGCAGAGGTGGGCTAAAATTGACAAATATCTACGAGACAAACACACACACTCACACTCACACACACCCTTTCCCCAAGGCTGTAGGATTAAGAGGTCCAGCTGGCTGACAGCAAGCCCTTCCTTCCCACGTATCCCGTCGATCTCAACCCCCTCTCCATTCACACACACACTTCCAGGGCCCCGCCCACACTCCTCTCAGCCCAGGTCTGCCAGCCAGCCGAATGTAGTTGGCAGAGTAAGCCAAGAGGACACACCTGCATTTGACATCGATCGGCCCACAGCTTGTTTGACCTCCCTGAGCTGTACCACACTGCGGAAAAAGAGGCTCCACAAAAAGAAATTTCACACAAGCCACCAAAAGCTTAAGCTACAAGTGGCACAGTCAGTCCGTCAGTTTACCCCTGTACTCTGGGTTCATGGTTCCTCAAATTACAGTATCATTGGCATTCCTTGTCTTGAGTGTTTGTAGAAAAACAGGGAAAAGGCTGGTGATAATGTATAATAAGGCCTGTTGTTTAGAGAAATTAGAGAAAGCAAGACAAAAAAAAAAATAAAAAAAAAAAAATAAAAGACCAAGTAAAAGAAAGAATCTAAACCTTACAGAGATTTTACACCCCCACCCCAAACCACTACTCCCCACTTCTCAACAGCTGCCAGGTCACTTTACAAATGTCTGGAAGAAAATATGCTGCAGGGTGTTGTTTGAGTGTTATATCATTTTGTCGACAGGGAAGTATGTGCAAGAATAAAAGTGTCGGCATTACAACATGTGTGCCGGCTAAAAGTATACATTAGATTGGCACATGTCAAGAATGTGCCCATGTATGTGTACCATGGATGTGGGGAACAATGGCAAAGTGGTAACCCTAACCCTTGCCCTGTGTGCCAATGCCACACAAAAAAGTCTAAACATAGCAAAAGGCCTGGCCAACACATATTTAATTTGATTCGTATGGATCAATGTCAAAATATTGCAAAGTTGGAAAAAGTTTCCTCTAAGCACTGTACACTGTGTGAAGGCTAATGCTGCTTCTAGCGCACAGAGCCGCTTAAATTATAGCTATAGTGACTCTGCAAATGCTAAAGATGATTTCTAATCAGGGTCTGTGTGACACACCTTGTACTTGTTGATTTATGCAAATTAGCAATTTGCTTCAATTTAACTTAGCACTTTTAGCATATTTTGAATGGAAATTATGTTCGGTTGTAACTTATGGACCTCATCAGTGCAGACATAGAAGACTAAAACTAAGACAGACCTTAACTGCAAGCTATTGGGGTTGTGTGTTTTATGCTCAAAAGACAAAAGGAAATAGTTTTTTTTTTTTTTTTTTTTTTTTTTTAGTAAATTTGACTAAATAAATAAATAAAAGGGTAAAAAAATATCACAAATACCAAAAATATATCAAGCTTACTAACTAGTGACACAAGGGAGTTCTCCTGTTTGCCTTCAGCATTGTCGTCAATTCACCTTCAATGGACAGACTTGTCTTCATGAACATCGACAGGAAAGCCCAGACACACCGACCAAACACAATTTCTTGCTTGCTACCTCGAGCCAGGAGTGAGTGACAGGTATAATGTTGAGAAAAGATGGCGCATGATTTAAGTGAAGTTTGGGTGAAGGCAAAACAAGGGCAGAAGCCATCTGATTTGGGCTGTGATCACGACCAGAAGATGTTAAAGCCAGGCTTGTGGTCTGCCTTACTCCAATGGAAACTAATGAGAACAGAGAGAAATCTATCCTGAAATTCTCCATGAAACCATCGACATGGGCAGATCTCTACTGCAGATTGGAATGGGTGCAGAAGCAGAGAGAGAGAAAAAAAAAACACACAAGGCAGGGGTGTTAAGGGGAGAATAAGAATCAGGCAGTGAGAAATTTAGAAGAGACAGCACACAAGATAGAAGGGAGAAAAAAAATCACAATGATGACACGTAAGTGCAAAGAGCGATTAAGGATTTACTTTCAAAAGGACTCCCATTGATCTTTTTTGATAGACCTGCAATAAATCAAACCGGATTGACTCGCATGAGAACCAAGCCTAATCCTTTAGTCAGATCCAGGAGAACTCCAACCAAACCAGCTGTTAATTTAGGCTTTACAAGATAAAGCGGGAGAAATCCAACCTGATGTACCCTAGGGCAGGGGCTTACATCATCTCTGTAAAGCAATCAACTTATTGCCAGTTTGGAGAGGTAATCAGAGCACATACTGAAAGAGCATGGAGAGGAGGGATTGCTGGGTGGAGAGAGAGAGATGGCTGAAGGGGTTAGACAGAAAACTGCAAGAATGTATGGAATGAGAGAAGACCACTTGGAATGGGGAAACAAAATTGGCATGCTGAACAGAAGAGTCTCCTCGCTGCATCTACATATCATTACAAAAACAGCATAATGTAATAGAGCAAGAGGCCGACAAAGGCCTAGGGCAAGATTCACAAACTATTTCGGCCAATAAGAAGACGCAACTTAGGTTATTTTTTCTGCTAACAGCTAACATAGCTCAGAAGAAGGTCCAAAAGCTTTAAAAAAAGTCACCTGTTGAAGCGGAATCCGACTTTTGTGCATGTTTGACGGGACAGGAAGTTTTTGTTAAATTTTCAGCTTTGATTATAACTGTGCATGTCCATGTCCTGATTGAAACCTAACTTTGAGACTTTAGAACTTGTTAATATGGCATACATCTCTAATTATCTTGAAGGTGACCTGACAAGCTTTAGCTCTCCAAGTTGACAGCAGAGACTGTAGGCGGTTTTAGTGACACCCCCCTCTCTCCCCTCCTCTGTCTGGTCCACACCACCCTGTAATTTCCCTGGCCAGTCCAGGCCTCGTCCCCATCCCCAGTGGCCAGTGCCACCTCAGCCCTGTCCTGCCAGCAGCATTGTGGCTGCACCCTAGCTCCAGCATAGTAATTAAAATGGTTATTTTTGTTTTGGGCAACAAGCAGGATTTTTTGAGCGCAGGGCGGAAGTATTGCGAGAAAGCCCACACTGAGTAAATGATGTCCTTTTCAGTTGTAAAATTCTGTGCTTTTTCTGTGCGCAAATACAAAGTGCAATCAAGGTATTGCTTGGGTTTTAGTTCCTGTGTGACACCGCAGTGGAGGATGCCGAGGATAACCCCTCCTCTACACCCCGCTACATACAGAGACTCATTAGCTCCCCGTCTCCCTTGTCTTTAATGTCCTGTTTACAACCAAAACAACCAGATCAGCACTGAAATCCAATCACAGGCTTTGCATGGCCCTTCACGTTGGACCTGCTGAGGAGAAGCAGGCCTTGTAGTCTCTGGACACTGTCCAAGTGAAAAGCAAACCTTGAGAGTCCAAACAAAACCACACATAAAACCGGAGCTAAAACAGCAGCCTCTTTTCAGCCTGTTGTGACCCAAAGCACAAACTTACACACACCCTTTGTCTCGAGCTTCTCTCTGTTACACTGCATGCACACAGGGATCACTTCGATTTCTACTGCATCACCAAATTGACTAAGGCTCTGCACATTCAGCTTTGACACAGTTTATCCATGTGTCAATATACGCACACAAACAGAGGAGGCATCCGTGTAAAAGAGACTGTCACTTAAGCTTGGCTCACTATGCTATCTTTAGCAACTGGACTAAACTGTTAAAACTCCACAACAGCTCCCCCCTATCTCGCTGCCAGCCTACACCAACTTCAAATAAGATGGCCTGACTCTTTAGCTTTGGCTGCCCACTGGCACCTCCCTCCATGGCCACAAGGTCACACGTTTAATTACAGAGAAAGTGATAATCTCACCGGACAGATGGTAAGCAGGCCGCCTCTCAATTACTTTGTGCCCAATTGAATCATTATTGATGTTATTTGCTAAACTGTGTTGCACAAAAACACCACAAATACTGGATTTGTTCTAGAAATGGGGTAGGGGCAGAGGCCAGGTTTTGTGGGCCATGGACATTGACTTTCTCTTGCAAAGCAACTGTTCAGATCAAAAAGGCATGTAGAACACAAGCACATGACTGTGTTAGCATTTCGACGGAAGAAGAGATGGAGGTTTAATACCACAGTAATCAGTGCCTGAAAAAACAGACCTTTATTTTTCTCTGAAACCAAAACTGGTACAGAACATTGGGCTATGTGGAAAAAGTCAGCTCCCGGCAGCCCAGTTGAGGAAACCACATGACATGGCCAATTTAAAACGTGAAGAAAGTGTCTGTCTCCCAAAGAAAGAGTTTTCCTGGGTTGTTTTCCTGCGTAAAAGGACCAGTTTGTCAGTGAGTAGCATCCTAGTGGGCTTGACTTCTTTCCTAAATGGCAAGTGTAAGCGGTCTCATCTCAGCATCCGCCCTCGCTGATGCTTCACTCATCGTTTCCCAGCTCCTCCTGCCAATGGCTTGTGTGAACAATTAGAGGTCGACTTTCCCAGCGCCTTAGACCACAGTATCTCAATCTCTGTCCAGAGAGCTCTGACAGTCAAGCTAGTCGCCCAAGACAGTGTATTCTCTTCAAGCCTGGCAATGACTTTTATGACTTATTCGTCACTGATGGTTAGTCTGTTTGAGGTTTCACATGACCAAAACCAAATGAGAGCAAATTAACAGTGCTGTCCATCCTTATTAATGTCAGCGTGTTCATGGGGCTAGTTCATGAACCAAAACTTGGTTACTCCCAAAATATGATGCTTTAGCTGCTTTGTGGGATAGCTTAGTGCATTTTATTTCATTCCCCTTTGTGTCTTTCGGTGTTAGATTTCACCTCAGTGTTATGGCTCATCATAAAAAGTATAGCATCCCACCTCTAAGCGAATATCAAATGATAAATGCCTTACTTAACATAACTTGATTCAACATGTACAACTTTTAAACAACTCTGGATCAGTGTTAAAGTATAACAGTTGTATTGAGGAACATTTGTCCTGCTGCATGGTGACCGTAATAAGACTGGCAGATCGCCATTAACTGGGAACAGTTGTGTTGAGAAGCACGTCTACTTATGTAAAATGATCTGTGGGAGCATATAGAAAACTTCCACACATTTTCTTCTTCCTGTCAGAGTGAAAAATTCCACTGGTCTATAGACAGCAGCCAGCAGTTGTTCTCCCACGAGACTGGGCCTACATCTGGGAAGAAGCGAATGGGGAGATCTGGAGATGATGGCTGCATCTGCATATTTACAGAGCTGGAGTTTTTGACTTAAAGTCATCCCAAAGGCAATGAGAAAAAATGAAAAGAAGGAGAAAGCTTGGAGAACTTTCAGAAATGGCTTCCATGCATGTCCTGAGCCTCAGTATCCTGAGAAAACAAGGGAGGTTTCCTGTCCGACTGCAGTACCGTTGCTACTTGGGAGTATGACTGCACTGTGCACAATGTCCTTCAGTGCTTTAGGGAGTTAGAGTCAAGTTGACATAACCAAAAAGGTGTTTAAGGGGCACTTTTACATACTCTTACTAAATCATTTAGCATTAAAGCCTAATCCTTGGTGACCTTAGCCCTAACCCAAACTCCAACCATTAAAATTAAATTTTAAATAAATATCAAATTGTGACATAAAAAAGTTGACCCCATTATCTCTATTGATAGGGCAGATGTTACTGTAATGTAAATGTAGTTTGTGTTCAGATCATTTGCTCTTTAATAATGTACTGAACACACACAACACAATGTCAGTGTAATGCATTTTCAGCTGTTCAAAAACCACCATCACACAGACCACACTTATGATATTAGTCCAATAATACATTTGTATGTGTAACCATCCTCTGGCACAGACACCATTATTTCAAGTGTTTTAAAGATATGTTAGTAAATAAGTGTGTTTTAAGAGCAAATCAACACTTTTCTGAACTAGAACTTGAAAATCTCTTTCCACACACACTTTAAAAAGCTTCATTAAATTGTCTTAGTTTCAGCCCTAAGCCACAATAATAACTTGAGACTTATCCATCTCATTCACCCACCAGCAGGGAATTTGAGTCAGCACAGTTTCCCAAAGGCCCACACTTGACCATGGGCCTTGCAGTCTTTCTCCAGCTGCTGTACAACAGGCATGGCCACAGCTCCGGCACCTGTCACTGACAAGCCTCAGCATTCACACCGACTTTGGTTTCCTGAGGCCTGCTGCCTTGCAGTCAGGTGACAAATGCTAACACACACTTAGAGCACAAACACAAATGCACACCACCAATCCAAATCTAGTCAACCAAGAGGCTCTTAAGTATGATCCCAGCCACTTAAAAAGCGCCTACATCATAGTGAGAGGTCTCGGCTTCTCATGTCTCTCTGTCTGATAGCAAACCCTGCCCTGATTCAGGCTGTGGCTTAGAGCTGTAAACCAAAGCTTCCCTCAACGCCTCTCACCCACCCGGCCATGCTCTAACCACTGTTTTTGCATACCGCTCAGCTTGTGTAACCGTTGAGTGGTTTTGCTCCAGCGAGACAAAGGCTGTGTAACAGACTAAGCAGAGGCAAGCCATCTAATGTCAAAGCCGAGTTGATAAACACAAATACAAGACACACAGACACTTGCGGCATTGAGCAACAGCCGTACTTTTGACAACAGAGGGAAAACGACAGTGAAATTGCCAGTTGCAGTGACAAACACGCCTCGTGTCAAATGGTAGGACTTCTCCAGCAAGACTGTCACTGCCCTGAATGCCCCGCGTACTCAAAGTAAACATCGCCATCCACAATGTAATTTTAACTTAACTAAAACTCCCGAGTTCAGCGAGAGTTTGAAATTTGATGTAGGTTCAAGAGGAATGAACACCAGGACTTGATCAAATTCTGTAATAAACATATATTTCAAAGGAGAGTTTTCAAACAGGTCATGATATTACAATAGGCAAAGTACTGTAATGTCAGTCATATAAAATGGCATGTGTGGCAAACATTATAGTGCAATGTTAGCTTTAGCTGCTGATGTCAGTTGTCGCATTTCCATTATCAAAAAATTTGAATTTTGAAAGTGCTGTGTTTCCATTAGGCATATTTCTATTCGCAATTTCAATTTGCGCAATTTGAAGGTTAATGGAAACGCAGCTACTGAGACTAATAACAATAAAATAACAATGAGCTATCTACAACAATAGGCATGTAGTTGACTTTTAATTAGGAGTTTACCAGTACAAAGAAATCATGATTTGAAAAGTTTTATTGAAGTCTCACCACAGACTTTGTGAAATATCTATTCATAAAGCTAGACCTCCAAAAAGTGTAAAAAATGGGACCAGTTTTGTGACTTTTTCTCAATCCCTGCTTCCTCGGTTTAATATTTTTCAACTGGCTATAAATATTTTGTGACAGGAGATTAAATGACTATGGTTTCATTGTGAAGAAAGTCTTTATTTAACTTAAGGGAAGTGGGGTGATGACAAACCTGACTGAGCTTGGTACAGAATAGTAGGGCTGCACAATTAATCGAATTTTAATCACGATCACAATTTTGGCTTCCCACGATCAAATTTGCGTGATCGAGCGATATTTAAAATGCGTCATTCATTCACGCTTTGTATTAAAGTTTTTTTTTTTTTTGTTAAAGCCAGTCTAGCGCGCTGTAAAGCCGCTGTCTGATCACGTGCGTCAATGCACCAATCAGAGTTGTTCCCTGCACCGCAGCAGCTCAGTCAGTTTCCAGATGTAGACAGTCACAGACAGAAGACAGAGTAGCGTGCGGAAAATACCACAACAGATAGCAGGCTATAATCAAAGAAAAATGTCTAACGTAGCAGAGGAGCGGCGGCGGCTTGTCCCAGTATGGGATCGTCATCCATTTTGTGGAAACATTTTGGATTTCAGGCAAGTGACACAAAACAAGAACAGGTCATATGCAAAGAGTTTCATAAAGTTGTTTTGGCACCACAAAGCAACACAACGAACCTCTTTAACCACTTAAAAACACCATAAAGTTCAATACGATGTATGAGGGCCAAGAAATGCGTTGCAAAGACTAATCATCCCACAACATCAACTCAGACATCCTTGGCGAGCCTCTTTAGCGCATCACCATACCTATCCACCTCCCAAAGACACAGTGAAATAACGAACGCAGTCGCATTTTATTTGGCTAAAGACATGTGCTCAATATACACGGTGACAAACGAAGGCTTCAAATTCTTGGTCAATACTCTGGATAAACGATACGTGGTTCCCTTGCGTAATTATTTTTCAAAGGTGGCACTACCTGCGATGTACAGAAAACGCAGAGGGGAAATAGAGCGTGATCTTGCCAACATAAAGTAGGCTACTTTGCAACTACAACTAATCTGTGGTCAAGCAGGACAATGGATTTTGTTAAAATCAACAAATAATCGTGCTAATTAATCGTGATCTCAATATTGATCAAAATAATCGGGATTATCATTTTTGCCCTTATCGTGCAGCCCTACAGAATAGTATACAGCTCTTCACTCTGGCGCCCAGCAGACCACAGCCATGTTTCCATACCTCATTTGCAAAGCAATCCTGCTTCCCTAAGCTCAGTGCATCTTATTGTCATTTTCATGTCTAGGATCCATTTATTTTGTTCACTGGGTTGGTGCAGGAGAGGACAGGAAGGAAACAAGGTCTCTAGAAACTACTCTACAACCAAAGTGCATCTTCATGGGCACCCCAAAAAAAACACAGCCCTGACAGAGCACACACACACACATCTCTCCCCCGGCTGACTAATGTGCCCTGACACTCGTACATCACCCATAAATTGGCCAAATGAATTAACCACGGCCCCTGCTTAGCTTTACGGGCTTTAAATGGATTTTCTCCTCTCCAGGTCTGTCCAATAATTGCATTTATCCATCTTGTTGAAGCCAGGTTTACACACTCGCAAAGATCATGCCAATCCCCGGATACATTTTCCGCTCTGGTGGCAGGAGCATGAGAGATTTGTCATCGGATCATAACATGTAATTCAAACAACAATTAGCTTGACAACTCCGCTGTATGCCAATGTCTGTCTCCTTGACGGTCAGACAGACCAATGAGATGGCTTCTATCTCTTCATCTGTCGTATATAACACTTCTCATTGCCCTTCCAAGACGCCACAGTGTGCTAAATTGAGCTTTGTATCACTTTATATCTATCATCCAAGCCTGCAGGTTAAAGCAACAAACACCCACAGTAGGAGCAATGAGTTTTATTGTTCCGACAGAAAAAGAGCCAGGCAAGTCGGGGTGAAAGCATCACTGTGAACTCCAGCATCAGCGGGGGTCATCTCCACACTTGTGAATGTTTGAACAGAAGTGCATTAGACACTGGGGGGGCCCAGAGGACAATTCAGCTATGTAAACACGTAGCAACTTCCTTCCCTCTGCTTCTTCAGGCCTGCACTGAGACAAGCTACTGTTTAAACAGCACACACAGCATTCCTGTGCCTGGGCCCCGGCCAGCTGCTGCATCCTCGATGCAGGCCTGCCCGCCGGAGCAGAGACAGATACAACAGCAAGGGTCATCCACAGCACAAAGGCCTTTTATACACATGCAAAACTGGACGCTCCAGAGCCCTGATTTTACTTTATTTTTAACACGTGTTGACCTACCACAGGTTTATTACAAAATTTTCCTGGTCAAATTGAATATCTTTTAAGATTTATTTTTAGTGTTCACACACACAAAATCACACATTCCTATTGTATTATGTGGACTGTTTGGGCCTTCACATGGCAAATGCTATATGTGCATTTATGCACAGTATCCAAGGCCAAGGCCCATTGTATCCTTATGAATTTGTTCTTATGGGAAAAAAACAACAAATTCTAAGGTCACAATTGCAAAATCACCAATTATTGCACATAGAAAAACATAAAAAACATCAAAAATGTTGATTTTAAACTGAAAGAAAATAGCTGTAGCTACTGTAAATTTGGAGGGATGCTTTAGCAGGCCTGGGAGCACAAACACTTAGCTTAGGTTAGCTGTGGAACGAATCCTCTCTTCCTAAAATCTCAACTACTTTACACCACCTTAAATGACAACTCAGTACATTTATCTTTATTGATATTTGAAATATACAAAGTGTGGTGGGCAATAAAGATAATGGGGCAATAAGAGCAAGATTAGAAGTGCCCTGGTTCTAAAGGGCAGTGTGACGTGCATCACATGACCACACCCACGCTCTACTTTCATAATGACTGGACACATTTCAGGTTTTAAATCCAGAATTACATTTAAAAACAGATATACTTGGACACATTATTTTTTTATATTTCAGTCCTGCATTAAAAACTATCACAGAGTGCATGAATGAGGCTTTAATAAAGCTGATCAATTAGATGTAAAATAATTTGCTTGATATAATTATTATTATCATGGATAGATATGCAGTTTTTAATAGCTTTTATAAAAGAGAATATTTACAGAACAATCTATATTATGAGGGCTAAAACAACACAACTGTTGATTAATCATAAATTAGGTAATATGTTAAATTAATTGTGGAATAGATTTGAGGTCATATGTCCATTCCTACTTGAATCTATAGTTACACAGACTAGAAAATCTAAATCTTCCTAATGTGATAAGACATGTGCAGTTAACTACACTCACACTAAAATCCATTAAATATGTGACAAATATCTACATAAACCAGCAGACACGACCTCAGTCACACAAAGAGACTACAACTGTGTCAGCACCTGAACACCAGACTCTATCAGCGCTTCCAACAGTGAACCACAGATCATTATTTAAATCAGGACGTTTATGGGTTACTAGATTGTATTGTTTTCCACCTCCAGAGTGCCGTTTTGGCCTGTCCATGCGCAGTTCTGTCTGTCTGTCAGCCCCCTCTAGCTGGATGGTGAAGGCCACTCATCTCACCTCAGGACAGTTGTCCAAACAAGACACTCCACTCAATGTGACCCCTCGGGGAGCAAAGCCAATTGACAATTCACTCAGAGCTGCGAGTCAATTTTTTCACTTTTGGAATCGACCCTGAACGTGAATGACACGAAGGCCTCTCAGTGCAGAGAAAGGAACTGGTAGCATGCCATTGGTAACATGCCTTAACAATGTACGTGCACGTTTGGAGTTGCAGTCCAAAGCCTATGCAACAATGGATGATGGGAAAAAAACAATTATAAAATGATGCCATTGTTAAAGCTCTATTTATTATTACCTGGTGGACAATTGGATGCTCATTGCGAGGCCATGTGAGGATGTGACAATCTGTCCACACATGAAATGTTATCTAGCTCAGTACACAAATTGACAGCTGTCTCTTCACAAGAAGCGCATTATGATTGCGTGTAAATAGGTTTCTAACAGCTGGTTTAAGAGCTAACATGGGAATTTACTCTTAATCTTTTTTGCACTGGAATTGGTTCATCAACAAGAAAAAAAAAAAGAAGTAAATCTGACACTGCGTGCCAGGGTAAAGGGGGTTACATTTTATTAGCCTTGTGCATTTTTTCAAGTAATCTCGCCAACATTTTCCCCCCTAAATCCTAGCATAATCCTCAGATTAGTAGATGAATTTATTTCTGCTTGCACTCTAAAACCTCCCTTCACCTTTCGTCGGCAGTTATGAATCCAGCACCTTTAAGACAAACAAGCAGCCCATCACCTCATTAGTGCTCGGCTTCCTCAATGTGCGCGCTCCTCGCGGCTTATCCAGTTACAATTAAAAGTTTAATTAGCAGATCAAAACTACACTGACTGGAGTTTTATCACCAAAAACTCTAGCATTATGTGTTTAGTGCATACAAAGCATTCCCATCTGAGCCATTTTCGAAGTTTATCTGCATTTCACTTGACTACATTAAGTCTGGAGATACAAACAAGGCTGCTGAAAGACACCATCTCCATAATATACCGAACATGTCAACGCCAATACTATTAATGTACAATAACAATGAAAAGTGTGGGATATATGCTCAAATGGCACTATATTGTCATGGCTGATGTTGTTCATGAATTGTTATGTTATCTCAAAATATTTGCATTTATGTTGGATGAGGAAAGTATGAATGAGCTTCTTCCTCTGTGGCGTTCCAGAGAATTCTCCCACATCCATAAAAGACTGGCGTACCACAGGTGTTCACTGCACACCGGCACGGCTACTCATTATCTCGCCCAACATGATCATTAAGAGCTATGATGGCAGAGTGGCACCTCCTCCCAGCATACGTGAGCTGTAAAAACTCAAGCACTCCCTATCAGTTGTTCGGGGAGGGGAGGGGGGGGAGTAATTCTCAACAAAAAGCATGTCAGCACTGGTGCACTTTGACCCTTCTCAAAAGCACTCAACAATCCAAACAGAAGGCCGGCACCACCAGGATTCCATCCAGCGTCACTGTGACCCTCGCACCCCAAGCTCTAAGGACAAATTTCTCTGATGACGACGAGGGTGGGAATCGCGGCAAGAAACGTGACAAGAGTATACTGGTTGAACATGGAGAGGGGGGGGGGTTGGGCGGACTACACACATGTCAAGAAACTTTCTCTGCTCTGTCCCATTTTTCTCTTACAGGAAGATAAATGTGAAGCCTTGGGGCACTATTGTTTGGACATCTAACCAGGAACTGTCGCTGCTCTCATTGCCCTGGCATTAACAGCAATTATGCGCTCTATTCAGACGGCTTTTGTGTGTCCGACCCCGACCCCCACTCCGCTGGGTCCCCCCCAACCACTCAACACACATTTCCCGCTTTTCTCTCCCTCACCGAGCGTTCCCCTCCCACTGCTGAACTCATTCGGCTACTGGAGCTCTCAGCTCCCATTATGAATGAACTTACAGAAATGTGCATTTTCAGACAAGGGGGAAGAGGAAGTGTACATACCACAAGTATTCCTGGTAAAATATCTGCACAGTTATTAACACTTCCTATTCTACATTTCTGTATAACCATGTGCTCTTGAGAAAAAAACATTAAATTGTAAGTGTGACATTTTTTGAAATAAAATTGGTAAGCCAGGCTTAAAGCTGGTGAATCTAAAACAACAACCTTGGTATCTTGAATCAATAGTCACTTTAGCCATATCTGTTCAGATGGATGGAGGCAGACAATAAAATTCCCACAAACTTCAAATAATCTTATCATGTTTTGTTTAGCTGTAATGACTTTATGTAAGTTCAGTGTAAGTGGCAGGAAACTTAATTGCCACTTACAAAAATGTGCAGAAACACGTAGATGTTTTTACTTTTTGATTTGTCCTCTCCAACTAACTACGACAGTAAATATGCTTTCGACACAAAACATTTTCATGGAATAATTGCAGTTCCATGTTTGAGGAGCGTTGTGGGCCAGCAACACAGCGGGCCTATATCTAACAGATGACAAAAGTTGCATTCCAGATGTACAGTACTATCTTTGTGTGGAAGCTCTATAGAAATGCATGGGAGAAAAGAAGGAGTGGGGAGGGAGGGACGTGGTGGTGGGGGGTTACACTAAGGGTTGGAGGGGTGCGGTGGTGGTAAGGTGGGGGGGCACCAGTGCACAGCTGCTAAACTAATGCCTTTTTTTCCCCCTTCTTTTTGCGCAGAGACAGAAAAGCAGGGACTGGTGGCTCACTGACAGACACAGGAAAGAAAATGCATGAAATGAAGTCGATGAGAACTGCACTGTCAAAATGACTCTTCACGTTAGCTGTTGCTGAATTAAAAACACAGAGATAATTAAAACAAGGTGTAGCTCCAAACCAGAGCTGACTGCAGCAGCTACACCCAACGTAGCTTCCACCGCCACCAGGGATACACTATTCCCTTTGCACTAGTTAAAAATCTGATTAGAAACACACCCCCAAACTGATTTTTCTTCCTTTGCTTCTGTGGTGTTTCAAGCAGAGTGACAGATCGACGGGCTCGCAAGCTCTCGTGCAGCTCAGTCTGCCAACATCATCAGCATTAGACAATTAAGCCGTGCTTGCAGAAAGAGAAAAAAATATATCTCTTCAGTAAATATTTACTGCACAAATCTTTTCCATTCATTCGCCAGGCACCAACAAAACCTTACTGTACTCCCTCTCCCCTCGTCTTCTCCTGTCTCCCCCACCACCCCTACATCTGCGATTCATTGACTTTACAATTTACCACATGTCGAGATGGGAGAGGTCGAGCCTCCATCTGAATCACGGCACAAATATGCGAGTGATTTATTGTTTTAAAAACCCTGGGCCGACTTAGTGCAACTCCACTTTTCCTGAGCATTACTCCTATTGGCAGACCATGAACAATTACAGTTCGGACTAATTAAGCTCTGAGAATGTGCTGTGCACCACTAATGTCTAGCAGGCCCCAATTTTAGTTTAATGGTGCCAAACTTTGCCTTGCGGCCCCCCCTCCCTTCCCCTCGCTCGAACTTAACTCCTCAAATCCAAAGCAGATTGTACTTTTTTATGACTGTTTATTGAGTCGAAGAAAAATAAGGACCTTCTCTCTGCCTTCTTGTTGCCTATAAGAGAGAGGAAGAGATGGCGCACAAAAAAGGAGTAGTGGGAGGGAAATAGAGCGAGCGGGAGCCGCTTCCGCCATACTTTGTAAACAAAAGTGATTTGCAAGACAAAAGGAGCGCAACCTTCCGACTAGATTCGGGGCGCATTTTGCAGCTAGAAGGCACAAAATGCGGCCGTGTCGTGCCATGGAACCCCCCGTGGACACCAATTAGGCCCCATTAACATGTAAAGCCAATTTGATAAGGTGTGGGCCCTGTCCCTTAAATCCGCATTAGACTATCTTTCCTCTTGTCACAGCCAAAAATCCATTTACAGCAGCCGAACAGGCATAATCCATATGATATACCATTGTTATGCTTATGCTGTAGCCACATTTGGGGAAGATGGTGTCAGTGCTGGTAGATAAGGCCATGCACGTGAGCACAATGGAGATGTGTTTATTACAATAATCTGAGCAGAAAATCCTCTATTATTTCTTCCTGAAATAATAATAAAGACAAAGGAAGAAAAAGACATGTGTGCGAGGGTGGTTTATTTTTCTCCAAAAGGTGATCCTGCCGCATCACGACAACTCCACAAACAAAGAGAGAAAAGGGGAGAAAAGCTATTGTTTCAGGCACAAAGCCTTTGCAGTGCCTTGTAGTGGAATCGCCACGGGTTCTGGGAGCATCTTTTTTCACTCTAAACACAGCGCTGAAAGCTTGGTGTTGCATTTTTATCCGCCCCCTCCTTCTTCCACTTACTTGTTCTTTTTTAAACTACTCGTAATTATACGTCGAAACTCAAAACCTCCGCCAAAAGTCTCGAGGCCTAGAGAATTATGGGGCCAGGGGTGGCGTCAAATATCTTAACATTCATAAGTCCGAGAGGCAGTAAATAAAGCCAGTGGATTTACGGCCCTGAAGCTCCCGATGCAGGAGAGCTGGCCGCCCAGATCCTGAACTCCCCTATTCAGCCTCTCCAGACCTGTTGAGGTGTGCCGTTAGCTCGCAACACCGGAGTTAACCCACCGCCTTTTGGCTGAAGCCCCTGTGTTAGCATCGGCAGGAGACAGAAGGTAGACACACACCAGAAGAGAGCATGTAAAAGAGATCGAAAATCGGGGTGAGCTGGCCGGGCCACTTCTCCGATTCAACCTGCACCCAGTGATCCAGCGGCCTTTGTGTGAGGTTTAGGGAGGGGGGAGGAAGGGAGGAGAGCAGGCAGGAGGCTTTTAAAACCCAGGCACAGCGTTATGTCAAATTGCTAAATGATACCAAATTGTGAACCTCCTTGGACTTAGGTGATAGGAAAAACAAATTCTTACTGGTGATGGCTCCCAGAGGTCAGGCAAATTATGGTAACCGCCACATGGAGGAATTTTTTTTCTCCCTTGGGTCATGCAAAAGGGGAAAAAAAATCTCGGAAACAACGTAAAAATGGCCAGACAGATGAGTGCCACCAAACAATAAAAAGTATGTCCATTTCAGACATCAGGAAATTTACACATCCAGAAACTGCAATTAAAACAGCTAAAAATGCATAAATAATGAATAAATAAAAAATAATTTAAAGGCCTTTTGATTTCAAAATATAGACCGGGAGGAACAGCCGCAGGATGGGAAAAGCAGAGAGAATCAAAGGCTTCCGTGACAAAAGAGAAAAAGTCTCATTGCAAAATGAGCAGTCATATTCAGAGCCTTCCATGGCATGTTAGGGAGCAAGACAGCTAATCAATGTCCAGGTGAATTATTTATGCCAGCTTTAAGTCTAATACATTTATATTACAGCGACTGCTGACTTCAAAGCTCTAATGGCTGGACACGCTGGGTGCTGCAGACAGTGGGGGCCGAGCCTGTACAGTAGGAAGACCACCGCGAGCTGACACACTTCAGGTATATCTGCGGATTCAGTAATAATCAACCTCTAATTTTCAAAGAAATTATTGTATGCACTTAAATTTTATGTGTAATGATGAACCAAAATAAACAAATACAATGAATAAAACAAGTAATGGAAATAAACTTAAATAAATTAAACATTTTTTTATATATAATGTACATATTTTATCATTTTTAAAAAACAGCAAAGTTAAACCATCGCTTCACAACATATTTTATCTAAGCTTTTTAGTAACTGCTGCATAATCACAATGAAATAAGTGATGGCCTGGTGAATCACAGGAGATAGTTCTGTCACAGCCACAAAGACAACCGCAAAGCCTCTGCCACCGAAACAAGGCAGTGCTTCAGCTCACTTCATGTGTATTTATGTCAGAACTGATGAGAATAATGAGTGACTAATTCCACAAACCGGCCTGTAGCGTTAACAAACCTTGGCTGACTAAGATGGAAAGAATGGTAAAATGTTCTCATATGTGTTGGTAATGTTAAGATCTATAAAAGCACACAAATAAAAAACATAATAAAGACAACTGTGTACACAGCAGAAATCATAAACCCTGGGTGATCATGTTAAACTCAAAGCAAAAAATGTGTCAAATACAAAAGAAAGCATTATGTGTCAGATTTTTTAGGGCTTTTTTTTTTTTTAAGTCTGCACAATGTCCAAAATTGAGGCAACAAATATCTGTTTCATTATCCAGGACTGAGGTGGCAGGGGGCACGGTGGGGTCATATTCCCTAATGCTTGGTCTTTCCCTTAACCTTGTAAAATGAGATGACAGGTCCTAAAGCGCAGACTTGTAATTGCAGCCGTTTAAATAGGGGGGCAAAAAAACACCCCGTGGTTGAGAAAATTATGCCGCTTAAGGATTGCCATTGCCCAGTGGGACCAGAGAGGTACTGAGCAAATGAGTAAGTGTGCATAATTATAGCATGGCTAATTGTCTCTAAATAAATAACATGAATTTATTTATAAATATGGTTTAAAATGCACATGCTCTTTTTTTTCTTTCTTTTTTTTAAGCACTGACATCCGTATTGAAAAGCAAAGGTGCACATGCAGAAACATTGTCACAGCGTCATTATATTTCGTAAATAACTTTTAAAATAGATATATAATAACAAATTTTAATTATTTACACTTTGAGGAAAGGCACCAGATTTCACATCATGCACATTTAACATAATGTCTCAACACAATGTGACACATGTTAATAACTTAGGCTCATTAGCATAATAATTTTATATGTGCCTTTTTTTATTTTTACAATAATTTATAGAGCTTACAGCGTACCAAAAAGCAAGTGTTAAGGTCTCAATACATGCAGCTTGTGTTAGAAAAAAGGGCATTTTTGATGAGGGCTATGTAAACACATCTATTTGCATTATTCAGAGACTTAAAAAAATGCATTTGTAACCTGGAATACAGCAGCCTTTGTGCTTCACAGTAATACACTATAGTAATAAAAGCATAATAATAATATGTAAAAATAATAATTATAATTATTATTATTAAAATAATAATTTGTTGTTTAAAAGTGGTGACATAGTGTTAGCACTAACACTGCCATATTTCCATAGCGTCCTTTTACAGCAATGACTCGTTAGCATTATTAGCATGCTAGCTGCTGTCCACGACGTGCATGCCGCCGTACTGTACACTTCACGGGGAGTTGGCAAAACTTAGCTCCTACATTTTTCTCGCCTGCACTTGTGGGTGACAACTCTGTGTGTCCTGTTGCCTCTGTGTCTCCTCAGCCTCGGTGTGTGTTTGCAGTGTGTTTGTGCAGACACAAATGGAAATAAATGAACTTACTGTGCGTGCTGTTGGAGAAAGTGATCCATTGGGAAGGTAGGGGCTTGTGAGATCGGGGATCATAATAAATGGATAGCCCGGGTACGGTGGGCTCTTGAACAGCCCTCCATCTTGCCTTTTCGCAGCTAACATGGCGGGGGGGAAAGGAGAAAACTTTTAAAAAGTGGCCGTAAAAACTTTTATCCTCTTAAATACATTTAAGTAACAAAGCGGAGGTCTGCTAAGCTCCCCGCCAATCACATTACATGTCAAGGAGTAAAAAAACAAATAGCACAGACTCACCCTCCTCTAAACTTTCTCTTGTTTTGTCTCTGAAAGTTTCAGATCTAGGCGGAGGCCGTCTTTCCGCCTTGAAATGTAATGAAAACACAGGGATTGCATTAAAAATCAAGGGGCGAGGGTGATAGTTAACTTTAACAATGTACGAAATGTAGGCCAGCAACTTCCAGCGCCGGGAGCCGTGTCGTTAATGTCCAACTTACCTCTGAATCCGACGAGCTGTTTTGATTCGTTTCCGACTCGTTTACAAGAGAAGATTTGACATCTGCTAAATCCCTTTCAGCCGAAGAGTTCTCCGAAATTTTCTCTTCTTGCTCCCCTTCGTCTTTGAAAGAAATCATTTCATCGTTTGCACCCAGGTCGTCCCCTCCACCGCCGTTCAGCTGCGGCATTTTGCCCAAGCGCTATTTTCTCTTCTGCAGGGGGCAAAACTCAAAGTTTTAAACCCTCGATGATGTAGTAGAAAGTCCGAGTTGAAGTTTGTGCTCTGTATTGGCGTTTTCCAAAGCTCTGGCTGCTTGGTAGAAAAGTCAAAAAGAAGGGAATGTTGGCAGAAAAGGGAAGCCGGAGAAGGAGGCGAGGCGCTCGGATTGAGTGAGTTGAAGTTGGTCGGAGTGGTTTTCAGTTCAAAGGCGGCGCTGATTGACAGATAGAGAGGGATGGAAATAGAGAGAGTCTGGATTCGGGATTATTGACAGGGAGAAACACACAAGAAACTAATGAGATTCAAACAGGGAGGGACTTGAAGTGACGTTTTCATAAATAGGAGGAAAAAAAACGAGGGGGGAGAGAAAGGGAGAGAGAGAGGAGCGAGGGAAGCGCCACTGGTGCAAAGTGAGCAGGAAGGAGCCAGTTTTGGAGCAGGACAGTGATGGGGAAATGCACCAAAACGCACACAGGCTATGGGCGGGTTCAAGGTTCCTCCGGCACCACACAAAAAGATTTTTTTAAGCCTCATATCCAGCTGATATTTTTTATGTCAGTTCTTACTATTTGTTTAATTTTTTTTTTCTCTAAGGCCTATCAAAGCAGAACAAAAGCAATTACCTCCTCCCAGCTTGTTTCCTAATTTTACCTGCATTGTCACCTCTTCAGATCTATTTTTCATTACATTAGGTAATGTTTGCTCAGATCTATTTTTTGGGATGGAGGGTGTTATTGCTTTTCTAGCGCTCGCTTGACAGGTGTGATGTCCTCTGGGACCAACCTGAATTCCTCACTGGCTGCACACACTGGGTTTTTTATATTTCTCACAGCAGCCAGAGTGGACGCAAATAACCACATTTAGTGTCTTTCAAAATAGCCTTTAAATAAAGATTAATCATTTTATAATCAAATGATCACATGCCTTGAATTGGCCTTATTTAAAACACTACAACACACTGTTTTTATTGACTTTGCATGTACTTCAGTAGCAACATTTCAAATAAATACTTTTAAATCTAACATTTTAATGCTACTATTTAAAATAATAATATATTTAAATAATTAATGTTGACTAAACACATGTTATCACAATTATAGTAGTTTAAAATGACACTAAAATGAAAATGCCCTCTGGATGAAATTTATTTAAGAAAAAAAAAATCACATCAAATGCTACAAAGGGAGGTCCGTGCGTGTGTGTGTGTGTGTGTGTGTGTGTGTGTGTGTGTGTGTGTGTGTGTGTGTGTGTGTGTGTGTGTGTGTGTGTGTGTGTGTGTGTGTGTGTGTGTGTGTGTGTGTGTGCACGTGTCGCTGATGAGCTCAGCACCCGGTGATTCGGTAACCTTATCTCCTCATCCCAGGGAAAGCAGTTTCTCATCTAGCATATATTTGAAGCAAGCAACAATTTAATTTCAAACATGGTAAGAAACGCTGTAGCCTGCACTGTAGCGTACTGTACGTCTGGCTGACACTTACACATTTGACTCCTTTTTTTATTTTTTTTATTTAAAGCAGATCTGCATAAGATCAAAACAGATTGCCAGATTATTATTAGACATGTGTTAGTGTGCTATAAACAAATATTATGACATTAATTTCTCTGTATGCGCTCAGGAGGCTTGTCAGAAATGCAGCGTTCGGGGAATTATGCAGCAGTGGAGTGTTGTCTTTTTCTCCCATAGCAAACAAATCAAGAAGAGCTCATCCACTAGACTAGTCCACTGATGAGGAAAGGGGTTGGGGTTGTCCTGTTCTTACGCAGTGTGTCTTGTGTTTAGGTGGCCAGTGGTGGGAGAAGAGGCACCCTGCTGATCAGGACTCTCCAAAACCCGCACAGACCAGACCAAAGCTGAGAGCAGCTCCGAGGCCGGCCTCTTCCCCGGCTCGCCTCAGCGGGTAAACCTGAGGGCTGGCAGCGTGCTCTCATCGCCTGCCGCTGGAGGAAGACACCTGCCTGCAAGAGTCAAATCAGCACTTTGATGACATCGTCCGCTCTGTCTCTGATTTGGAAGGACTTAATTTATTTTTGTTGAGGCTTTACATTTTGACTTCTGCTCTTTGTGGCTTGTCCAACTGGAATTTTTATATGCTTCTCAAATGA
The DNA here is from genome assembly GCA_024349245.1 of Neodontobutis hainanensis. Taxonomy (NCBI): domain Eukaryota; kingdom Metazoa; phylum Chordata; class Actinopteri; order Gobiiformes; family Odontobutidae; genus Neodontobutis; species Neodontobutis hainanensis. The sequence goes on along the minus strand of JALDNG010000017.1, from coordinate 7,852,285 downwards.
GAAGAGAGTGTCCTGTCAAAAAAACAAAACAAAACAAAAAAAAATAACACAAACAAAAGCTGCTGCAAGGTACTTTTTTGGTCTTGGAAAAAAAAAACATTTCATGGACATAATATGCAGGATATTGATAACAAAATCAATTCTTGGATGGAAAACAGCTTTACATTGAAATGTGTATATCATACTGACAGTTTTGTAGAATAAAAAATAATGGCTAACCCTTTTACACAGCAGACATTTTAGCTTTTAACCATTGTGGGCTATTAGAAGATTCAAGGGACATGGTTTGTTTGAATGTTGAATAATTTAATAGTTGAGCCACGGTCATTACCCGCTGTTTGAATACACAAAGTAAATAAGGCTTTTGGTGAAGAGGGTGAGCGTTTGTTATGGGGAATCTCTTAAGGCTTTTGAATCCTACTCCTGAAATATTTGTCTGTAGGTCATGTGACTGAAAAGGAAATAGATAAAATATATAATTAAATTAGAAGTAGCAGTTTACATGGGTTTTTGCTACATACCATATTTCCTTATCTCCTCAAATCCAGCTAAATTCTTATGATTGCAACCAGTTAATTACCCATCATGCATCCCTCACGCTAAAAAGGTCTCTCCTTCCTGATTATCATATTACTGCTGGACATTTTCCGCCTTTTGCATGCAAAAATATGCTTGTTTTATATTGAATGTGGTTTGATTTATTCCAGTGCGTTTTTTTTTTTAATAAAAGAAACTTAACATTTAGCTTTAGCTGCATTTAGTCAAGTGCAAATTTGCTCTTTTGTTTGAGATGCCATTTATTGTGAGTATAAAATATTGGTTTTGCGTAATTACACGTAAAGTAATGTTCTCATTGTGGAATAGATGTACCTAAAAACAATGTTCAAAAAGGAAAAGAGGACACACATATGTAGAGTGTGCTAATGGTTAATCTGTGTACTCTTTCCGGCGCTTGTTAAATCTACATATGCACACTTTTCTAAGGCCTAATATCCCGCTTGCAATTATTGTAATTACTGAGCACAAATCCCTGCCTCACTCACTGCAGGCTTGTGACGCTATACATCAAAACGCTACAAATGAACAGAAAAGAGTTTCTTCCATCAGAAAGAAAAAGTGATTTGAGTTCATAGCTCATAAAGTGAATATACTGTATATATATGTTTTTTCTTACTTATAGAAAAGCAGTTCGTTTGACCCAGCACTTTTATCATTTGATACAATGGAGCAAATGAAAACCTTGTGTTGCAGTTATGAGTGCTTTAGAAATGTTTATAAAAGGATCAACGTGTAGACTAAAGCACTCACGACAAAAGAACAAGGCTAAAGACAATAAGCTATTTCTCCAAACATTATTTATTCTGCACAATGCAAAACAATAAAGAATAAAATAGAGATGATTTGAGAGTCTTAGGTTATGTTCACACTGGGCTCAAGTGGCTTAGATCAAGTCCTATTTAAGACCATTTCCATGTTTCATTCAGAATCAAAGTGTTCATTGTACTCTGTCACTTAAGACCAAAAAAAGCCAAATTTGCATACAGTTTGGGAATATTATATATATATATAGATATACAAACACAAGCAGATGAAGCTTCAAACCAGACTTTATCTGTTGGATCGAATCGAACCAGACAAGGAAGCAGGAGTAGAAAGCAGGAGTAGGAACTAGGAGTAGGAAGTAGGAGTTGGAAGCGCTCCAACCTCTGAAGATGTGGCGGTGCATGTTTGGTTGGTTGGTTTGGGTGGAGTCATAATTGTCATATATAAAAAAAAGACAACTTCTTTGGCCCATCCAGAAGTGGGTAGAGTAACCAAATTTAATTACACCATTAATTACACATTTAATTTAACCAAATTTAACTACATCTGCATTCAATGTATGTGACGTTTTTCTTGTGTTTAAGGCAAACTTTAATAACCTAATGACATGTTGATATAGGAATCATCTGCAAAAAAAAAAGAAGAAAAACAAGACCTTAAGACGTCTAAGCTTTATTATGAAAAATTGTATTAGTTGAGAATGTTCAGCACATACTTGGCTGATCACATGCTGCCATAAAAGAGTTAGGGATGCTCCCATTGGCTGGTTTGTCAACACTGAGTCAATGACTGCTGTTAAAACAGAGAAAATTGGCTAAAACATCCAGTCTGGCTGACATAAGTGGTGGTATATGTCTGGACTAGTCTGTATAAAACCGCCAAACTATGGTAAAACTAGAACTCAAAAAAGATGCCTCTTACACAAGAAATACTTTTAAAGTTAATGTAGTTTCTAATCAGAATTATGTGTTTTTTGTGTAAAAGCAAATGGATACACAGGAAGTACTTCCCGTTGACTCCTGTTTTGTGACATTCTTGTACTTTGGCGGGACCCTCCACATCTTTTAAATAGAGCTTTAGCCCGCTATTATTTCTGATTGTGTGGCATCTCACAGAAGGTATTTGTCCCAAACAGGAAGCCCAGAGTAGGACTCATTGTATAGGAGGAGGGACAGACGAACCGGTGTCTTCTTCACCAGGTTTTGGACAATGACAGCATAATTAAAATCGCAGCATGGGCAGGTTGACCTTTTTTTTTTTTTTAAGGCCTGAGTGAAGAGGCAGGTTGTCTTTGTGTATCCGTGTGAGTTCTGGTAAAGTTTTGGGCGCCTTTGTGAGCTCCTTTGAATCGCTATTCATTCCTCGCTGTTCTAAAGACTGAAAGTTTGTTCTACATGGGCTTATATTGTATCACATTGATAAAAAAGACATTGTAAAAGCCGTATACAGCTCTATGCAGTCGCACTGACCCTGGTCATGGTGATGTTTTATTTTAGCAGATAGTACATCTGTATAACCATCCTTGTAGAAAATTAAGAGATTATTACCACACACATAAAGTTATCTTCAAATACTGAGCTTGACACTGTTCATTTGCTCAAGTGATAAAGTCGCAGCTGTTTGCCTTTGATTGCCAGTTTCCCACGAATTCTTGGAAGCTCTTCGGTGCTTGAGAAACAATTGCACTTATTAACAAGCGACACAGCGAGACGTGACCTTGAGTCAAATGAGATGCCTTCTATGGTACAAATCAGGAAGACAAGAAATGTATGTGGTGTTCATTTGGCAATGTTTTTCATTAACGCTACAGAAAATGAGCCTGTTAATGAGACATCACTCTGTGGTCTTTGTACAATAGAAGTCAAAAGAAAAGCGGCGTCCAAGGTTAAGTTGTGAGCAGGTTATAGTTGATGCAAAGGCTGTCACATTTTGCCACTATTATGAGAACAGCACACCGTGGAAACACAGGTCTATTAATCACCAAGTGGACTGTGACACAAACCAGGAATAACATAGGACTTTTGGAACAACTTTGAGCTTTAATAGTTTATTAAAGCAAAAAAATATACAATACCAAAGAACTTTATCATCTGAAATGTACATTAGATGACTAAATTCATATTTCCATAGCTGATATTGCAGAGAGAGCCAAGAGGCAGAGGAGAAAAATGAAAAAAGCCCTCATTTAAAACTGGATTTTCTCTCTTTGTTTAATCGCTGCCGTGTCTTTGTTGTCGATATATGACGCACACACAACACTCTCAGCTGCTTTTACAGGTCTTTTTTGGTTTTCGTTTGAATGTTTGACTCTAATGGAGGCCGCAGTTGGTTTAGATATTGATTACCTCTCAGGTATTCCTTTTTCCTAAAAATTGATCCTAAAATCATTTATAATCATGAAAAACAAGTTATGCGTTTGGGAGGTCTGATAAAACACACGGACACATTTTGGTGCAACACACACATAACATCAAGAAGCAAAGGCCCCAAAGACTCATGGAGGAGCGTTGCTGGTGTGTGTTTTTGACTGTGGCCCTCGTGGTCATCTTGCACTAGCCTAATTGAGAAATTAATGCAGAAAAATCAATTGGCCTCAAGTTTTGCGTCCGATGTTCTCCTGAAGGCTTCAAGCGAGCAGCGATCAATGCTTTCCACATGGGTGGCTCCTCACTTTTCTGTTTATAGCTGGAGGATTCTGATGTTTGAATTACAATGAAACTAGTGTTAATGTTTCTATCTTTTTTTTTTTTGTCCACCGTCTTCTGTGATGTCTGATGTCTTTTCCGAGGCATGTCTTCGGTCGCCACTTAAGTATCACTTAGCGTCGGACGGGATACAATGTGTAGGTATAGTGCCCTCGGCGGCAACACTTTGGAGCCGTGGGCTTATTTACACTTCAAAATGTGGATCTTTTAACATTCTGTGATCATCGCCGCATTGTTGGGCGGATGAAACGCCATGTTTTGTGCATCCTACTTGCCTGGAGGACATCAGCGTATTTAGGGCCATTTTAAAAAGAGATGCACTTCATGACCATAGTGTCAATGAGAACTCAACCTTGACTTTGTCTTTCACAAGATTCAGGCAAAAAAAAAACAAACAGATGTGAGGCTAAATCTTTAAAACTCTTGAACCTAAAACTACACTTCCTTGGTCAAAATCACAACAAGTACAAAACGGACCGGCGGTTTAAGAAACAAGTGCCATGTTCTGTCTTTGTGCTCGTTAACCACCTTCCAAATTCATCATAAGCCCAGGGATCAGATCACAGTAATATTTGATCAATATTAATAAGGATAGGCAAACTCCCCCAGTAATTACCACAGTCTCCAGGCTTTGATTTGGACCATTACTAACGCCTCTGCATCTTTAGATTAAAAAAGCGACCCCCTTTTATATCATAACATTAAATCCCAACATGCATCTTCTAAAAGCTCTAATAAGACAAAGATAAGATTTGCATCCCCATACAAGTGTCTTTTTCAATTGATTATGAAGCCGCCATTGATGTGTGAGAAATTGATGTTTTCCTCTGTTCTTAAGGGCGGCTAATAGAAGGGGCGGGCTTCGAGGAGGAGACTTCGCCACTTTGATCTTCAATCAGTAAAAAAAAATACCACTTCTTCTTTGTCAGACTATATTTGGTAAAGAACAGTGACAATCTGTGGGGCGTCGGGATGGAGAGAAGAGAGGAGAGATGTGTTGAAGCGATAAAGAGGGGTTAGGGAGTGGGACACTGTAATGGGGGAATAATATTTCCCGGGTTTAGCCCAGTGTTGTGAAAGGGAGTTTAACACCACACTATTAAAAAAACAAAACTATCCAACACCTCACATGACAAGAAATACATCCTGGTTATTTTGGACGACTCATGTTTGAGTGACATAATGCACCAGGCTTGTAATTAGGGCCCATGAAAAACAACAGGTGGATGTGAGGAAGGTAATAAATCACTGGAACAAAATGGCTGCCAACAAAACTTAAACTTTCAGAAGGTACTGTAAGGCAGAGCACAAACGGAACAGACACAAAATGTTAGGTGCATGCTAACTTTATAGTTTCACTTAAAATGTTACTAAATTAGCTCTGACCAATTCATCATCATCATTACCATTGCCATTATTTCACATTTAAAGGTCCCCTATTTCATTTTTCTTAAAGCCACAGTGATATGATATCATTGAGGGGGCCTCCAGGTGGGTGAAATGTACGAACAACATCCTGTTACTGTTGCGGTCTGCAGACTGTACGGATCATTTAAATGTACACTGAATTATCACTTATTATTATTAATTATCACTGTTTGTCAAATGTTGTGCATATGTTTGAATACAGTTTCAATACTGATACTGTCATCTTTTTCATCAACTAGATTGGTGTTGTAAATATGGAGACTTTGGCCCTGTTTTGCATCATACCCCCTCCTCCCTACTTGGGAAACATCTAGAGAAAGTCTGGACATATAGAGGCAAAAGTGCTCAGCAAGACCTATCATAATGTGACCATCACCACAAGAAAAGGAATGGTTTTTGACCATTATACTGTAAATCCGTGACTTAAAATGACAACAAATAGTCTATTTTGCTGCCATTGAGCACTCGTAGTGTTGTAAAAATGTAAAGCCATTACAGTTAAATGCATGACGCCTACTTCTGCTTCGACTTCCCCCGTTTAATCTCACATCAAAAAGCCATACCACAACATAAAGGTGTGTTGCCAGCCGTTGAAACAAAGATAATAAAGAGTGACTAATTTTGTCTGAGGTATGAAAAGTACTGCACTAAATAGTTCTCTCAATTACAGTTCAATACTGCAATCAATTACTTTTACAAGGCAAGGTGATGAGTGATAAATGATAGTGGTTTATTTTGAAGACTCCACGTTGTAAGGGTGATGGAGATGGTTAAACAGCTGTTAGAAGAGTAATTGTAGCATGTACGTAATGTTTTTTGTCCAATGTCCACTCGCGTATGGGGTTAAAACCAAGGTAAAAAGTAAGTCTGGAGATAAACAGAACTTATTGTTGTTTTGTGTCTAAAAGGCAAACCAGAGAAATCAAGTTAGGGAAGAGCCACTTTTGGATATGCATGGTGTAATCCACTGCAATATGGACAAAAAAACTTGCCAGGGTCAGACTCGGTATAAGGAATTTTTTTTTCTATTTTTGCTCCTGTTGCTGTGTATTTAGTGCCTTGTTAGCACATGACCACACACCCTGGATCCATTGAGTACCTGCACAAAATCCAGGGATAAACAAGGTAATCTAACAACATTATGTGATTTCCAAAACCTGAAAAAAAAAAAAAATTCTAATAAAAATGGCAATATAGACCATGGTAGGTGATCAGCCTCTCTGCCCAATGTGTTATGCATACAAAAAAAAGGGTATTGTTGCTCATCTATTGCTAAATTCACAAGTGAGGATATTGTGAAGGTACACTTAAGATGTATGCACAGATGTTAGAGTAAAAAAGAGTGGGAATACTATAGAGAGACATGAGACAAGCAGAAGAAGCCAGCCAGAGCAGTATAGGGCGGGATGGAGTGAGACAGTAGGGGGCGACGGGGCAGGCTCCAGGCAGAAGAGAGGGCAGGGAAACATCCACAGACCAGGATCCGCCGCTGCACATTCGATAAACCCAGCACACACACCGGGGGGAGAAAATCTAATACCCCTTCCAAACATGCAAACGCTCATTTACAACTGTTTACAGGCTTTAAGGAACAAAAAAGACGATTTGATGAATTCAATAACAGCCAACAAGCAAACTGGGAATACGTCTGAAACTGGGGGCAAAGAGAGCAGACATTTGTTTGGGTTCATTTATTATCAATGTTATTGTTTTATATTTTTTTTTTATTATTTGAAACAATAGAGAAGCTGGCCTAAAAAAAATCTAATGTTATATTGGAGAATGACAATATATTAAATGGCACATTAAGTAGGTCTAAATTTATGTTTGGCATAAATGTTATCAAAAAGACTTTATGGATTTATGTAAAGCATGTGGTTTGTCTTTTTTCAGATCGCTTTGGCTACTTAGCTTCCTTCATGTGAGTCGTTTGGGTTTGTCAATTAAACCAGCTAGTTACTAATTAGTAGAAGCTTAGTAAATGGTTGAACATGCCGACTGGGGAGTTTAAAGCACCTGTTTTATTTTTTTTCTGTCCCTGACTCAGACTCCCCTCGTCACTCTCCACCAAAAGCAGCCTGTCCTGCTTCTTTTTAATAAAAATAAATAAATAAAACCGGACCAGTTTTTCCTCCACTATATACTAATACATTACACCAAACAGAAGTTTATCACTTAGCATTAGCTTAGCTGCGACTTCAGCGCGACCATGGCAATTACCTCCGTCTCATTAAACATTATTTGATTGAACTGTCAGTACTTTTTACATTGCCATTCTTTTCTCTGTTGATGTTTTCTTTGTGTTAAAGGACATATTCAGCGCTGAAAATACTCTTTATCTGCACCTAATAAACTTCCTGGCGCATCTGACAAGCTGGTGCTGACCAATGGGAGCGCTCCTTGAGATGGTATCATAAACCTTTTTTTTTTTTTTTCAAATGAGTGCTTTTAGAATATGCTATTGGGATTTAGAAGAAAGAAATGTCAAGTATAGTCTGTTTAAGTTCCCTAAGCCTCAGTGACCATAAAAAGAACAGTGGTGATGTAATTTTGCCAAATCGTGAACCTAAATTATGTTGTAATGGATCTTTTTGTACAACATTAAAAACATGTTAATGATTAAAAAAAATCCCACTCACAATTAACTTCACCAAAAAGGGTGTTTGTTAATGTAGTGTGGATATTTGCCAAAATGATCAGACCCGACATGTGACCCCACTGCTGTGCAACTGCTGTGAGGCATTGATTTTTTAATTCAGTGCTAAATCATGAATATGGATTTACAGAAGCAAAAGAATGAAAATCCACACTCCACATCTGACTTCTTCAATCCTTTCCTAAAATGAGAGGATCTTAAAAAGGTTGTGTCCGGTGCCGCGCTGCTGCTGGAGAGCCCTATGAGGACTGAGGGCTTCATGTAGCGGTTACCGGCTCACTGAAGCCTCTGACCCAGCGACCAGCAGCCTTTCAAAAGGAACTCAAGCCAGAAGTGAACATAAGAGGCTCTTTTCTTCCAGCCCTGTTAGAACCCGCATCCATAAAAAGGCTCAGCTCGGTCTAAAGATGGCCGACAACTCCAAACATCCCCCCAAGACCAGAACTATTAAAACGCTTCAGAAAAATCCACACAAGCACTTGTTGTCTGGTCAAATCTTTGTATCGAGTAATGAGGGTTTGATATCGGCACTCTAACTTGGACAGCTCTTTAGTTAACGAAGATGAAAACTTTCACCATCAATAAAAATTTCAGCACGTCTGTCGGTGGCCCCCTTACCCCAACACGACACAGACGGAAAACCGTGTCAAAAAGTCTGTTTTCTCCACAGCCCTCATCTGCATATTTGAATAATACATAGTGCTTATAAGCATATTAAATGGTGTGTGGCCATGCGTCATTTGAAGGCAGAGATTAGACCTTCCCAGTTAATTATAAAGATGTCAAATGTCAGCGGGTGAACCTATGCCCCTGAGGTCAGCCCCTTTAGTTTGGTGATTATATGCACAAACTATAGATAACGTGTCATCATACAGGCTATTAAGGTGCTGAGCCTTAAAGAGAGGCTTCCTCGTCTTCTTTATTACTATGCAGAATCTGTCAGAGGAAGCAAACCAGACCCTTAATGGTTTCTCAAACGGTTACCAGACTCTGCCTTATATTTTCTTTTGCATACTTTGAAACAAAGATTAATAAGGAGCCGCACTTAGACCTTTAAAACGCACCACTTTCCCGCAAGACAATAGCAGATGTGTTTTGGTCATTACTGTAGCATTTAGAGCCAGCGTAGTGGAAAGTGGTGCGGCCCGAGGAGAGCGCCTTGAGGTTCACCTTGACAGGACCGCCAGTCAAACGGTGCAGCCCTCTCTGTGTTCCTGTCAATCCGACTCGCCCTCTGAAGTTCATTTAAAGGGAGGAGCAGCGGCTCACTAGTTCCTAACAGGTGAGAGGGGCCATATTATCAGCCCTCAGAGAGAGCAGGCCAGAAGTCTGATGTGCTCTTTCAACTGTACTAAACCGGCTGTACTGTAGCTCAGCGCGCCGACTCACTAGACACACACAGACACACACAGACACACACAGACACACACAGCAGTAGCTCAGTGGGCTGATTGGAAAACAAAGGCAAAGAGCAGAAAGTAGAGAAGAATAGGCAGGGAGATGAGAGGAAGTGATTTGCATGGGGAAATGGAGATGTTAAGAATGAAAAAGATTAAGGCAAAGGGACTATGGCTGAGATTAAATCTAGGAGACTGGTGAGTCTGTTTGAGACTAAAAGGGGGTGTACAGAGGGAGGGAGAAAGGGTTTGAAAAACAAGACAGAGAATGCTATATTTTCAATGGACGGTATATTGCAATCCACTTTTCAGATTTTAGGAGTACACTGGGGGCTGAGGAGTTTGTTTTGGTTTGGGGGAGCTGACACAACATCCACGGCTTTCACCGTCAGGCAATCCCCACCATACACACTCACACACACACACACACACCAGCAGCTACAGCAGGCCCCAGCCCAACCCTCCTAGCTTCCTCAATATTTCATGGGATGAGCCCATGCTGACTAACTCAAGGCCATGCAAGCCAGGCTCCCTCACCCACCAAAGCACTCACAGTCTACTGAGGTTCCCGCTTGCCAATATTCACAGTTCTGGAAACAATAACATTTAGCCTCAGTTCCCAGGAATCAAATAAATATGACAAAGAAGAACATAGAGAATCTATGATGGCCGCCATAAAATGTAAATGACCCTATGGTTAACTTTTGCGTGCAGTCCCATAAGCTCGAAAGCATGTGTGAAGGTGTTAACTGGCCAATTTAGCTGGTGCAATAAAAACAACGGTGTGAATTTTGGAGGCTCAACACAAACACAATTACAAGCAGACTCATCTTCCTGTGGGTCTAAAGAGGTAAAAGTTCTTCAGCTCAAACTTGAGCTTGTGGATCATTGCATGGTGTTACCTCATGCAAGGTTGTACAACTTTTTCAGTAGTTCTGTGTTTGTTTTGGTGTTTTGTCTCTGTTTTGGTCCCAGCAAGCAGTCCAGGAACGCCTTTAACCTTAGTAACCACTTTTGTGATTAATTTAGTTTTTCAATATATGTTGCCCATAAGGTGTCTGTAAAATTGACTTTTTGACAGTTCATTTTTGCATGTCTAGCATCTTCAGCTCTCTGGTGCCACGTCTTGTTTTATTTGTTACAAAACCAGAAGTTTGCACAACTTCTTGGAAAAAGTGTACAAACTATTGACAGAACAATGGGCAAATGCTTCACAAAAGTGTTACATAAAGTATTTTCCTGGATGATTGAAGGAATAAAGAAGTGCACTTTTTAGATTTTAGGCTCAGTTACATAGGTTCTGGTGTCATCCTCTGGATATTAAAATGAAGAGACACTAGTGCCACTGTTGACCAGAAGAGTAGTCTGGTGCAGATAAAGATGACTTCATTAACCACAGATTGTGTGTTCCCTGGATAAAGGTAAAAGCCCTGCTCTATCCTTCTACAAAACGCTGATAAACAGTCTAAAGATCATTGGGTGTTTGTACGTTGTATGAAAACCTAAAAGTGTATATGGATTTGGCCTGGTCTTTGTTTTCGAGTCTGTTCGGCGCAAATATCAAACCATCAAACGCTCCAATTTTCGCCAATCTGCCTTGTTTTGTCTAGATTTTCTTCAAACCGAGTGTCATTGGAGAGTAAACTATGTGTATGCTTCAGTCCTTTGTATTTTTTTCCCTCCGCCTCTCTTTTCTCTCTTCGCCGGATGTGTGCGAGAGCCGGTGTGCTTTGTGTGTGTGTTTGCAAACGAACGTGTGCAGGCTTTGTTTTTCTTTTGAACATCCCTTTGATGTTGCTGTTTATTTATTTATTTCTCTGCCTGCGAAGGCCCTTTCTCGACGGTTAGGGCTACAGTGGATTGGGCGTGTGTTGCTCTGAGTGCCATCCATCAGCGAGGAGCCTCTCTGACGGATGAACCGCTGACCCCTCTCCCTATAGCACATCAGCTCCGAGCTGAGATGTGCCGGGGGATTTTTGTTTTTAAGGAGACGCAGTGTAACCAGGAGGCCCTCTGCTTCATCACCAACCTGTCTGGCTGAGTATCAGTGTGCGTTACATGTAAAACAACTATTTCATCCTTGGCCATGAGGTACTGCTTTACTTTGGTTTTCTCTGTGATAATAGAGCTCTCGTTGTGGCTATACTTCATGGATCATGGACACCTGTGTTTTTTTTATTCATTTGATTGGCTCCAATACGGAGGTGTAATGGAAAAGAACAGTTCAATCAACACTGGTAATTACAAAGGGCACTTTCTTTAAGTCAGACATCACCAGATTATCTCTAATTCTGCCACTTAACCAGCAAAAACCGTTGACTTAAATCTGCAATCAAACATCATTCTTCATTTCATGATCATGCAAAAGTATGAAACTTAAAACTCAGGTCCAAAAAGACAAAAAAAAGGTTGAAACACATTCATTAACCAGTGTCATTGATACTGGAGACAAGGTGAGGTGCAGTGTCTTGTTGTCAGTGTCTTTGATATTGCACAATTTATTTGATAAGCTAAATAGCGCAATATCAAATAAGGAGTTCCCCAAGAGTCAGTTCTTAAGCCTCTTCTTTTTAACATTAATTACTTAATAAGTGCATCATGAGAATATTGGTAGTTAGGCTGTTATGAGCTTTACCTTCACCAACTAATACAACATTTACATGGTCAAAGACTAGATAAAATTTAGGCAGAGTGGTTAGCACTCCTGCCTCACAGCATGAAGGTCGTTAGTTCAAACCCCAGCCGACTCAAACATCCTCGGCCAACACCGGCCTTTCTGTGAGGAGTCTGCATGTCCTTCCGTGTTACCAAGGGTTCTCTTTGGGTACTCCGCTTTTCTTTGCAACTCACTGGCCACAGTCCAGGGGGCACCCAGCAAAAGGCAACCCCTAACCAGGACAAAATGAATGAATATATAATGTAATTAAAAAATATATTTTGTTTAGATTATTTGAAGGTCAGTAAAATAACAGGTATCTTGAACAATGGCAGGGTAATTTGTGCTAAAAGTTTTTAATACCATCACTGGATCTGAGAGGACATCAAGATCCAAAGTAGGGCAAAAATAAGTTTTAATTGTGACGAGGTACTCATCATCATATCCCACTCCTGACACCATGAACTTATAACAAAGATATAATATTATATAAATTATATATATAATAGGCTAATAAATTTGAAAACTATCTGCAATTTTCCGTGTGTCTTGTTCTTAAGTAAAGCCCATGGACCATGGCCTTCGTGTTCATCTTGTCTTAGTCCAGATGTCTTGTATTGCAAGTATGGGATACTCCTCTAGTGGATAGCCATCTTTCAGTCTCTGAGTTTTAACCTGTGGAGCCAAAACTCTGACAGACACCAAAGTAGACAATTTGACAGCCGAAATAAACTTGGGCTCCAGTGACTTTTCGGACTCTCAGAACTGAGCTGAGAATATCAGAGTAAATCCCAAAACAGCATAAACTACATTATCAGTGTATAACTTAATTTACAATGACTCCTATTACACTACACTGCACTACAACACAAACAGAAATTACAGATTACCGTTATATTATAGGATGTAGTAAAGTTGCTTTGGACATTGAACAGAAGTTGTAGATAGTTATTATGGTTAATTCAATGGTAAATTTGAAATAAAATGGTTACTTTGAACAGTTTTTCAGAGTTTTTCCTTTTTTCTTGTTAATCGTTGCTGATGACAAAGGGCCATGTTCACATAAAGCAGTGCAGAGAAAGGCAGTGCTATCTGACAGTATGCCTGACATAATGAACAGCATTGTGCCCGACATTTTACTCTCCAACAATAAGATCCCAAGGACACAGCGCAATCACACGGCACTACATGCCAAAGGAGAGAAGTGCACTATACTGACCCTTTCTGATATTTTAAACAGCAGCAGAAACACACAACAAAAACTTCTTAGTTACAGCACAGTCGGCTTTTACTTACATTCCCATTCCATTGTTCTGTTTTTGGATGAAGGCCACCTCTTGAGAAAGCAATTCCACTTTGAATAAGTGATAAGTTGCAATGAAAGGTGCTACATGTGAAAAAACAGTGAGATCATTTCATCTCTAAACGGCACATCCTTCAGAAAACCTTCAGCTCAGCATGCAAGATTATTGCATTCGATTTCAATCGGGTTGAGCTCAATGAAAAGCTTCCCTTATTCACGTAATGAAAGAGTGAACAGGCAGGGGAATAAAAGAATAAACGATAAAGAAAAAAGACCGCAACTAGTCCTTCACTGCACTCCTTAGCACCGAGGCTATATCTGCCCAACCAAGATAGAGGTATGGGGCCCATTCCTCCAGAAGCTGTCCCCTCCTGGAGTGCAAGGTGGAGGTCAGCCACTCCATTGGGAACAGCTCCAGGACCAGTCTCTGCCTGCTGGCTGTAGTGGGGGGTCTGTCGCTGATCCAGGACAGAAAGATGTTTCTCCGTGCAGCGCACATGCTGATAGCATATAGTCTCCTGGAGCCAGAACCAACATTACATTCCTGTTGCCCAAAAGCAGAGACTTAGTGGAGGATTTAGTGTTACAGAATCCTTCTCATGTTCTCCAGAACGTCCGTCCAATATGATGAGTTTTAACACATGGCACAATTACAAACAGATATTCTTTTAATTTGGTTCCAAATATACCCACATTTGTCCTTATCAATAGACACACCCAATTCACTTTGCCACATTAGAGTCACAAATGAACGTATAAACTTTATTGTGACACATTTGTAAACAAATGCAGAAATTTGTCTTTAGCTTGCAAAATACACATTTCCTTCACATACACACACAATCTATAAAAACATTAAATACATTTACATTTAGTCATTTAGCAGACGCTTTTATCCAAATCGACTTTAAATGAGAAAAACAATGGAAACAATTATAACAACATAAGGTAACAAAATGCATGAATGCACCAAAAACTTTGTTAAAAGCCAGACTGTTTTTTTTTTCTTTTTTCTTAAAGATGGAAAGGAAGTAGAATTTAGTGTTTGTCAGTCAGGTGTTGACAGAAGAGATGTATTTTCAGGTGTTTTTTTTAAAGATGGCTACAGAATCTGCTGATCTTGTAGCAGCAGGTAGATCATTCCACCAATGTAGAACAAATCCAGAGAAAGTACGCAGGAGCCAGTGTAACCTAATGAAGAGAGGAGTGGCTCTCCTCGGTTCTTTAAAGACCACTCTTGCCGCTGCATTCTGGATCAGCTGCAAAGGTTTGGTTGTGCAGGCAGGGAGTCCAGCCAGAAGAGCGTTGAGATAATCCAGTTTGGACGAGACAAGAGCCTGGACTAGGATTTACATAGAGTGCTCAGATAGGAAAGGTCTAATTTCGGGTGGTGCTGGCAAAATGACTTGTGAGGTTTAGTTGATCATCAATTACCACTCAGATTTCTGGCAGTGCTGGACGGTGTAATGGTTGATGAGCCTCGTTGAATGGAGAGGTTGTGGTAGGTCTTTGGGTTGGCCAGAATCACAAGCAGTTACGTTTTTGGTTCAGGTGCATCTGATGGTCCTTCATCTAAAGTGAAATGTCACTCAATACTTTTTTCTGGAAGGGGTCAGTTTTCTACTGAGAATAACAAAAAGGTCTCCTGCTGCTTTATAATGGCTTGTAATCAAATAAAAGTTAATTTCTTCTCAAAGTCTGATGTGGAGTACATCAAGGTTCTATTCTTAGACATCTTATATTTAAACAACACACCTGTCCTCAGCCCTGACTTTTAATACTTTATTTTTTTATTTAATTCAGTTGTGATACGGGTGTATTTAGATGCAACTGCAGGGATGGACATTTAAATCCAATACTGTGAATAAATGGTCCCTTCCCAAACTGCTCTGCAGTGGACCTTGTCTGGTAAAGGTCTCAGGACCAATTTTCTCTTTTTAATTCAACATTTTGATCCCTGAGAGTGATCAAGCGTCTCCTTGTCTGGAGAACCACTGAGAGATCGAGGTGCGATCAATCACCTCTCTGGACTGACCGGTCATTTTACTTATGGCTGAACCCGAGCAGGCCACCACCAAACAATACAGTAAGAGTCGTCAGAGAACTCATGACATCTGTGCACAAGGTTTATGGTTTTCTGATCCTTAATGTGGCATGAGACTCAACACCATTTAAAGAAATATTTATTCTGGGGCATGTCTACCTTCAAAATAAAACACTGCTTTGATGGCTTCTCAGAGACTTTAATTTTTTTAGCTTTTATAAACCTCGACAGACTGATCACATTATAAAACCCTTCTTCTTGGCCCTATAAACTACAAGGCAACCCTGTCCCATGTATGATGCACATTTGGGAAAACCACAGTGGTTCACTTTAACAAGCATGCCAACAGAATAATTAATATGTTTTGACCCCCTCCTACGCATGTCAAAGGAGGCCCTATAGGCTAAAAGAGTTGTTGCCCTATTTAGCATAAAATGAGCCCATTAATACCCGGAGACTCAATTATTTTGCAAATAGTTGGGCTGATACTGCAGGTTACGAGAAGCTGATAAACTTAGAAGACCTTTAGCCAGAGGCAACGGATAATAGTATGGCATGGGTTATTCTAAATTACACATTTGATTCAGATCCTATTATGAATGTGTAAGTGAGGATATTAGAACGATGAATGCATGTGAAGTTATATTAAAAAATGAGCAGGATAGACAATAATAATGATAAAATAACTATTAAATACCTCTTTTGAAATGTGATTGCGTGTTGTTCAGTAACTAAAATAGATCACGTTTTACAATAAGAAGAATATATTTTCCAGGATCAGAAGCGGTTTGTAGCTGAGTGTAAAGCGGCTGGGATGAGAATCAGAACCTCCAAGTTTAAGGCCATGGTTCTCAGTCGGAAAGGGGTGCTTTGTACCCTTCAGGTTGATGGAAAGTTTAAGCCTCAAGTAGAGGAGGTTAAAGTATATTGGGGTCTTGTTCACATGTTAGGGACGGATGGAAGAAGGGAGGCTGAACACCTCATTATTCCCCAGATGGGCTGGAGGAAGTGTTTGGGGAAAGGGAAGTCCAGCCCTGGATAAGCGGAAGAAGATGGATCAGAAGCAAGAACTGAAGTAATAGCCTTTCTGTGCTTTTGATGGGTTACATTGGTGGGCCAAGCAAAAACTAGCAGGTAGGCTACATTTTACTCAACAAGATTATTAGGCATGTTTAGTGGTTCAAGCTCCAGTGTGCAACCTTTGTTTGTGACTGAGAAAAAATTGCCTAAAAATGAGACTTAAGGACCTTGTCTAAGCTTTATTATTCAGAACAGATGGGAAATGTAGGCCAGTGACAGCAAGCTTAGCTGGTCTACACAGACTGCCAACTTTGAATCAATGGTGGTAGAAAAGTGTCTATTCCAGCACTGCTTAGGCAAAGAAAAAAAGGTCAAAAAAAGCAGACAGAGAAAGGCCTATAAATACTGACGTTGGAGATTAAAGCTCACACTGGTCTAACCCTGAAATCTTAAAGTTTAAGATAGGCGCTCAACTTTGTTTTAAAGTAAAATATATTTATTTTTTATGCTGTGAATTGTTATAAGTGTTGTTTGAAAATGAACCCCCCAGAGCTTGGAGCCCATCTGTCTTCAAATGGCTCTCTTTTACCTCAAGACAACACTATTATTGCTATGATTCAGGTTCAGTCCTACCTGGATCTCAGTCTTCCTCTTTCTCTCACATGATTAAAATTTCTGCCGTGGCCTCTGGGATTGGACGATTTCAACATATTTTATTAAACTGCTTTTGTAAGCCGTAATATTCAGCAGCTGTGATCTATGGCTGAATTACAATTTTCAGGGTCAAGGAGGGATGTGGCTATTGAAAAGCGGTGGACACAACTGTAGCTCTGGTAGTGTTGGTGGAGGGGTGTATGTGTTCGAATGAGGGGGGCGCAGAGATGGTAGGAAAGGGAAAAAACAGAGAGAAAAGGGGAAGGAAGAATCTCACAAGTTGGGTTTAAAAATGAATGAGAAAATGGGTAATCCCAGAGTCACAGCATGAAAAAAGAGAAAAATCAATATGGCCTCAGTTCACTGGGGCCTCACAAGTCCTTGAGATGAACAAAAAGTTGTGCATTTTGTTGCCACATCCATACGTCTCAATAGATAAGAGTGTGTTTAGTGTGTGTACACCTGGGCAGCTGTGTGTGAGCATTGTTTTCTGTACAGCTAACAGTACAGAAAACAATGCTTTTAAGTTACATTAAAATGATTAATAAAAATTTTGACAGAAAATTACAAAATCAAGATTTTTAAGGCACCGTTTTAGAATGTAGGTTTTGTAAGGGCCTAAATTAATGAGAACATCACACAGGTTGTTTTGGCTTTGGACTTCTCATACAATTGACCCCAACACCAATGGGACCCCCCTCTCAAGAATCTGATCCCACTTCACGGCCTTCGTGGAGTAGATTGCCTGGTGAGCTCTGGGATTGGATGCATCATGAATATTTAATTGGCACCAACAATCTGAGGTGGAGATTTGGTGGAGGGGGTTGTGGTTCTAATGCTCCTTATTTCCAGACAATACAACATGATTTCTGTCTGCTACTCATCCAGACAGTCCTCCATCTACCGCTGGGTCTACCTACATGTCGAGGAGCTGACGGTGCTTTACCTTCACCATCCGTCTGTCCATCCATCCCTCTACTAGCCCACTCCTCTGGGCTGCCATGCTAAGCGGTGCCCCCCCCATCCTTCCCCAGTTCATTAGTGAGCTCTTCAGTAGCCTGTCATGGCGGATGTGCTCCATCAAAGCTGATCGACTCCCTGTTTTTTCAGAAAGATGTCGCAGGTTATCACTGTGCGCTCAGATCTCCGACTACGGGAGGAGCGTGACTGGCAGGCCGTCTTTTGAAGACAGTGATTTTTCCACTGATGCCTCCCAGTTGGAAATTTAGAATCGTGTCTTTTAAGACACCATATGCAAAGTAAATTACTGTACAGGGGTGAGCTCAACTAAACCCTTCTTTCTAAGAACGTCCAGGCCACTCAGTGCCTCCCAGGCAACCTGCCCAGCTTTGCACTCATCTACACTTTTCTCTTCATTTGTCACTCTTAATAAAACACTTTGAAAATGGCCACAGGAAAGGCTCACTAAACTTAAATGCATGAAATATTTGAGCTTTGGCATTTATTTTCAAAAAGTAAAATTCCCTTTATGTTACTCTGTGTTTAATGCAGCGTTTAGATCAGTATAGTTTAGGGTAATGAATGTTGACCTGTGCATGTTTAACAAACTCTGGTAAAGACCAACAATGTTCTGAAATCAAGTAAATGAGGTTAAAATGGGTTTTTGAATAAGATGCAAAGGACACACAAATAAAATAATGAACGTAAAAATGTGCCCAGCATTCATTATCATGCAAATGATATTGCTGCTTACAACTGTATGTCTTTGTAGTGGTAAAGTGTTAATTTCAGTTCAAAGGCTGTGGCAGTATTCTACAGGGAGAGATGGAGCAAGCAAGACGTAGATGGAAAGGGGTTAGAGAAGGGGGGCTGCAAGTGCTTTAGCTCCAGCTCAGCTTAGTTCTGACCTAGCTTTGTCTTTATTGTCTCCACAGACCATCACCATTAGCCTTCAGAATCAAAAAGGAGGTGAGCTGCAGATGTAGTGATATTGGGTTCTACCTGTTATACAGCTCTTAGACTCCTCCCACAAGTTTTTTTTGTATCCAATGAGGGAAAAGCAGGAGCTTATGTGGTTGATTAAATGCGGAAATGCTTTAATGACAAATAGAACACAAATAAATATAATTGTCTTCCTTACAAAACAGATGTCCTGTCCACACAAATTCAGTGAGTGTTCTTATTACAGTGCATTGTGGGTATCTGTAAACATGCAAACAATATTTGGGGTCCCGTAACAGGCAGTCTTTTGAAATCTTCTGCCAGGCGGAAGACTTTGAGCCGCTCCATTTGTTGGTAGACAGGTAATATCTTAGTTCTTTTTACACATGCTCCTTGTTTTGTGTAATGGGCATTAGCATAGTCAAGGTAACAACATAATCATGGTAGCCACAGTGGGACACAGACTAAAAACAGAAATTGAGGCTGAGACAACAAACAAAATACAGATGGACACATCATTCAGTTGAGCTAGAGTATATGCATGTATATATGTCCACAGTCCCGTCGTCCCTCTGATAAAGGGGCCATTATGGTTTCTCTGAGTACAAATGCTAATAAAACGGTTGCCAGCGGTGATGGGGGTGAGACAAGACAGAAAAAGGACCGAGGGGAGAAAGAAAGTCATTCTGCTCAGGCTGGTGGCGTGTACAAACAGAGAACATGGCTCCTCTTCTGACGACTGTACACTAGAGCATGTGTGCACGTTTTTATTGCACCATACGTGTGCATACGCTTGTGTCTCAAACGCCACAAGAACCATTGTAGTCGACACACAGCGCCATTGTGGCTTCTTCTTTGGTGACTGTTGTGAAGGCCTCCTTTAGCGCTGTAGTGCTGGGGGTAGGAGGTGGACACTCCTAGAGACGAGAGCCCACCCTCCCATCCTGATCCCACCATTGGAGCCGCTTATTCCGTTTAAGGCCCGCCCATTCACCGGGGGGACAGGCAGCTCAAACGGAGCTTAACGCAGTCCCTTGTCTTAAATGGCTGACAAATATCAAGCTTTTTGTAGCATCACAGAGAGGAACCTTTCTTTTTTACTTCAATGTTACACCTTCCAGGAAGAACAGGCAGAAAGATGGTGGCTTGAAATACATCTATTAAAAACTAAACGGTCTTTATATTGTATGATTTTATCAAACAAGATGAAATGAATCTCTAAATTTGATTTAAGCAGAAGTGTTTAGCTTTAAGCGCTGACAATGTGGTAGGTGCAAATGAACAGGGACACCCAAAGACTCCTTCAGACAGAACAAGGCAGCCTCAAGATCACTTTTCAGACATCAAATCATTAATTGTTCACCCCTCTTTGTTTTTTTTTCTTTCCTCGTGTCTGTATGGGAGACGGAGCCACAGTCACTTAAGGAGGGTTAACACCCGTCTAAATTAAATATTAAAAGGTGTCTGTACCTGCTGCTATTGTTGCCCCTTGGAATAAGATATAACCTATTTTTGACAAGTTTTCATCCTGAGCCTTCCGAGACGCTTGTCGAAAACCAAATCAGTGATCGAGGGGGCTGCAGGCTGCAGGCTGGGGTGGGGGCACTGATGAATAATCTAGTTCATATTCCGACGACACTGCTGTGTAGACGGAGAAGAAGGGCTGGGCAGAGGAGGGATAAAAATGAAGGAAATAAAAAACGCACATGACAATTGACGCATCATATGACAGTGTTCCCGTTTAAATAATATAACAGGACGAGGGGGTCTCTAAACAAATAGTTATCCCCCCCACCTCCATCCTGCTGTCGGTCTGCCCCTCCCTCACTCGGTCCGCTTTTAAAAACTTGTTTTAATACCATTTCTTAATGAACATAATAGCTCGGCGCTAATAATGAAACGAAAATAAAAACATCTGAAAACGCGGAAGGGGCCCTGTGAGTTGTCGCCGGCGCTCAATTATTTCCTTGTCAAGTGGGTCTGTTTTTAATGAGGCCCTGTGGGAATGACGTCTGTCAGTCAGCCCTGACTTTTTGACACCATTACAACTTCAAATAGAAGCCGCCGCCACGCTGCCTTCCACCGCTCCACTCGCTAGCTGCCGCTCCGCTCATCTGACAGGCTGTGAGGGGAGGGAGGGAGGGGGACAGGGGGAGGAGGAAAGGTGGCAGGAGAAGGAGAGGGAAGGAAGAGCGCATCGGCACATAGGTACACAGACACAGGAGAAAAAAAAAAAAAAAAGAAACAATTGGTGAGGGTTATTACAAAATGAGGTCTAAGACTCATTTTGTGATAACAAAAAAGGTCTGAGGTCTGCCAGGGACTCCCCCCCCCTCATCTTCCAACTTCCTTCTTCACTTCTGTCCTTCTCTTTACCCCTTTCTTCCCCTTTTCATTATTCCTTCGCTTTAATGATAAGTCTTGGTGGGTCGACTCGGCGTGGGACGGTCAGAGCTGAGACGCGCTATTTTGTTGGCCATTAATTTGAACCTTTGAAGCAGACGGCGGTGCTGCGGCTGTTGAGGGCCTGTGGAACTGGGATCAGCAGAGAGAGAGAGGAGGGCAAAGGAGGGGGGGTACTGGGCCTAGAAACTGGATGGAAGCGCCCCGACACCCATGCGTCTTTGGAAAAATGAAGACGGTGGTCCCTGAAACAGAATAAGAAATGCCCTCGCCGGGAAGCACAGCACATCCGCAGGAGACACGTGCCAACACTTCTGTGTTTGTAGCACAGAGTGTAATCACCAAGTATTGGAAACTTCTCAAATTTCACCAAATATGCTACTAAATTGTAATCCATCTAAGACCCCCCGTAGAATGGGTTTTCCCAGCAGAATTAAAAAGCTGCAAACTCAAAGCACACAGTTTTTCTTTTCTTTCAACACCTGCAAAAATATCACATCAGTGAACGTACAGACAACACGGAAACAGCGATCTTCAAAAGAAAAAAAATTGAAGAATAAAAGTACAAGTTTAAAACAGCTTATCACCATTTAAGAACAAAAAGATGAAGAAAAAAATATATCACATTTTCAGTTCCAAATCAGGAGGAAAATGTTACTCATCAGTTTAAAAGCTTCTGACAAGATCAAATGTACAGTTCTAGTACAGAGACTTTAATTCATAAATGCATCTTTAAATAAATAGTAACAGGATGACTGCTATGAGTCACTACATGGATTACAGTTAGATAGCTACAGTTTCTTTACAATGACAGATTTGTTACAATGTTCAAGTGAGGCTTTCTGGCCTTGTGGATTCCTAACAGATGAATGTGTTGGGATCATGTGTTCCAGTTTGTGTTTCTAAGAATATACAGAATGTAATAATTTAACATTTGGGAGAATTTTTTTTTATAAAAAATTGCTTCCGGCAGAACACAAGTTGGATTACAACCTTGTCCAAAAAATAAAATGTGTCCAAAAGCCTGTTTTTTGCTGGTTTATGGCAATTTGTTTGAATGATTCGGGCTCGTATTAAAGTTTAAAGTTATGTTTAGCTGGTTAGTTACATAAGGGAAAAAGAGTTGCTACGAATAGATTTAAAAACGCTTTTCTAACCGTTACATTGTTATTCCTGCTTAAACAAAACTCATGCTATAACTAAATGCCTTTTTCATAAAATGCACAAACCAAAACTAAAAAATAGAAGGGTAAATCTGTGCATTTCAAAAATACAAATGTATTTTTTGCTTTAAATGTTGCTATCTATGTTTCAATTAAAACACTGTTTATGTAGTTCTGTTTTGGGAGATTGGGCTGTATGAAAATCAAATTTATCTAACCTCTCGTGTTTTTTTTTAAATGGCATCTAAAGGCACTGTCCACTGTGCTTTGTAGGGACATAAAGAATAACTGAATCATTTAGTTTCAATACACAATGTGTGCTGTGTTACTGATATAACACGTGTCCTCCATCCTCATCTAAACCTACATTCATGTGCAAAAACACTTTTGTACTGCAGCTTCAGCTCCTCGCTCTGTCCTGCACCTCTAACACCTGACCCGATGGAGAACAAAAAATAAAATCTATACATCTGAAACGCTTGTTAGTAAATAAATCCCAGGTTGTGTGCACCTAGGGACGCAAAAGCACACTAAAGACAACACCATGAAAAATATTTAGTATCATAAAAACATCTCCCCCGAATTCTGTCCCTGGAGAGTCTGACAGCGAGAACAAAACTGAAAGGAGAGGAAAAAGTTAAGAGAAAAGAAAGAAAGCTCAGGATAAAGGAACAGCAAAAGGAGTGTTGATGGGGGGGAAAAGAGTGCTCCCTGTCAGGGTTTGGAAACAGTGATTCATGGGGACCATTTGTCCTAATTACAGCAGAACAACGCTTTTGTCGTTATTAATCACTTGTGTGTGTGTGTTTTGTTTGTGTTAGGGGGTAGTGTGTGTGACTGTGTAAGTGAAGATGAGATCAGTGGCCCCTCAGATTGAAATAGAGGGCCAGGATGATGGTGAGGAGGATGATGGCGCCCAGGACGAAGACCAGGACGCGGTTCTGGATTATCCTAAACACAAGACACAGAGAAAAAAAAGACTTTAAGGAAAGGTTTATAAAAGTGGCACAGTGCATTTTTGTTTTTTTGTAGCATCTATGGCAACATTTGCAATTCCACATCTTTCACCTCTCCTTTCTGTGAGCAACTACGGTAGCCCAGAAGGGACATGTGAAAGTGGAAATAGGAACTCAATGCGCTTCTTCTCCAACTGTGCTCACTTTGTCTGCTCAGTGCTAAAGAAACAGGAACAAGAAGTAACTGAGCTGATAATAAAGAACAACTCATACAACTGGTTGCCATGGAGCAAAGTGAATATACACTATTTTAAAAAATATAGTTTGACAAATCTGTTTTAATTTGGTTTTATTATTATTTTTATTTATAGAAATTTTCCACCTAGAGGGCACTCAAAGCGCTTTAACAGTGTTACAGTTGACACCACTAGAGGCAAGGTGGGTTGAGTGTCTTGCCCAAGGACACAACGACAGTATGTGGGGGTGAGCGGGATGTTATGATGTTTTGGGATGTTTCGAGCGGGGATCAAACCGCCCACCCGTCTGTCGAAGGATAGCCGCTCTACCTTCCAAGCTACTGCTGCCCATGCACCATCCAATGCACCGTTAATGTGCAGACTAAAAGACTGCACAAATATAGGAGGCTTTTCAGGTTTTATAGCTGGCGTGAGCTCTGTATACATGTTTTTTTTATCGGTACACAGTCTCTGGCACAAGACCTTGAAACACTAATTAATTTCCAAATTAAATTTTCATAGTAATGTCTTACAAATTAAATCTATATTCTGCTACTTTTGGGATCTTTAAACAGGTCTAGTCACACACTCTTGGCCTATAAAAAACAGATTGTGTTGTAACTTAAATATACTGCTGTAAGACAAATCAGTTAGTGCTTTATTGAACCAGTGCCGTTTTGCAATAATGCAATAATGCATTTTGTTACTGTGCAAGGTTTTCTTGAATATTATTATACTACATGACAGTTTAATTTCCTCTTACTGCACACCAATGTCCACCTAAAACATGGTGGTTAACACGTGTGTAAGACTCTGTTTTCAAGAACATGGACGTTCTTATGTGTTTAGCCCTAAATAAATCAATGCTAACAGAAATCAAATCTTAATGTGAATTCAAAACACTGCCACTGGAAACTTAGTTTTTGCACAAACAAACATACAAATACCTCAAATCAGACATGACACATGAGCGTGCACACAAACGGCAGACAGGCTCTAAAACTTTATTTGCACAATAAAGTGGAAAAAGTGGCTCACTACTTTCCTGGAGCTAATAAAATTGTTGAATTACTGATGGAATTTGCCATAAAACAACTCACTTCTTTACACATTTAAATCTCCTCCCCCCACAGTGACCTGAGTAAACTTGACAAGACGGAGCTTTGCAGCAGAAAAGTAACACACACACACACACACACACACACACACACACACACACACACACACACACACACACACACACACACACACACACACACACACACACACACACACACACACACACACTCTGCTGCCCCTGACAAATGAGAGAATTATCACACTTGCTGACATGAGGAGGGGTGGAGGAGAGGCCGGGCAGGGGAGGGTGCACTGTCCACTTCTCTAAGCAGGAGATGAATAGCCCATGTTGTGGCCATTTATCACTGGAGAGGGGGGCTGAGCTGTACCCTCTAAAGCCCGAGTCTGAGGCTGACACGCCGGTCACGCTCACAGAACGTCCAGTCAACAGTCCAGCGGCATCAGCTTCAGCTCAGTAGCTACAACTGGCCTCTTGGTTTAAAGCCAGGGCCTTAAATAAAGACAGCGTTGACAGGGCAGTTTTTTGGGAACCACTGAGCAAGGGGGGCCCGGGACATTTAGGCAGCCACTTTGAAAAATAAAACTTATATATGATGTATTTCTCAGTTTAACACTATGACAAGTCCCCGTGCGTATGTTTTGATCTATAAACAGACAGTAGACATAATTTTTAAATATACATAGTGGGAAAAAATAATGTGGCTAGCTCTCAGTGTTTCCTAGTCAGTATTTTGTTAAAAAGAAACAAAACACTTGCTGGCCTGAAAATTTATAAGTTGGGTAAAAGTAATCACGTGGGTTACAACATAACTCTTGCATAAGCACAATAATATGTGTATAAACGTTCTCATTAGCATTTTTAGTATTAACGGCTGAGTTTGGACACAGCATAACAAGACTAAAACAAAAGTGTAAAGGTCTAGGGGGAAAAAAAGATGTTCCTCGTTCTGGTGGCTCAGACGACTGGCTCAGCGACTGAAGCAGAGCTCCCATAGAAACCCCTCATCAGAGGCAATGTCTCCCACTATTAATTGACATTCATTATTTAGCACGATTATTTACCCCAGTCAAATACTCAGAGGAGAAGCATGTGTTTATAACGAGCGGGGGCTGGTGGGAAGTAAGCACTAGCACTGGGAAGATCCAGATCAGTTTGTGTTGTTAAAGGTTCAACCGGGGATGGTGACTCTACACCTGGGGGTTGAAGATTGAACAAGAAGTTAGTTTCCGCCACATGGATGAAAAACAAGCAGGCCGAGGCTCAATATTGTGAAAACTGCATTCATTAGGAGTCTGATATGGTGGCAAACAAGACTGAATCACTTCAAACACTTAGATGTTCAAAGCAATAAGGGATATGACAGTGCTTCGAATTAACAACTTTTTCTCTGGGGACACTTATTTTAAAAATGCTTATTTTGACCTAAACCCATTCTCTGAATAGTAACCAAACAACTCATGTCTCACATAATGCAACTTATATACTTTTACAAACACTTAATACAAATGAAGTACTCGCCATTAAAATTCTTGGAGCTGCTGAACCAGCTTGTTTTTCGCCAAATAAATTAAAGGTAGTTTCAGTGGTGCCACACCTTACATCTGTGTAATTTAATCCGCTGTGAGCCACAATATGTCAGGGCTAACCAGGGACTGTAATCTCACACACTAATGCTGCAATATTTCATGTCAAACTGCAACTTTGTGTAAAGTTTTGGAACAGAGGGTTCATAAACTTTTGACCAGAAATACACTTGTACAGATCTGGTTAAATGTACTGGGAGAGTCGGTCCAGGGGTCTCTCATAACTCACCTGAGAACTGTTAAAATAAAGCTATAGTAATTCTTCTCAAACGTTAAAGTGATATTAAAGTTATAACGCTTCCTAAACCACAAAACACATGTGCAAAGTCACTTATTCTGTATTACAAAACTGAAAAAAATAAAAAATTTAAATAAAATAAAAAAATTAGGAAAGATTTTTTAAAAACAAAACTTTTAAAATGGGCATAAAACATAGATTTCTATAGGAACACCTAGTAGCTATGAGACTATGAAGGAACCGTCTTCTAAAATAGACATTTGATATGTTTACATGACTCTAATTACTGTCTAAATAAGTAAAGTGGAGCCTTTAGAGTTATAACATTTTCTACTGCTATTTGCAATGACTCAAAACAAAAATAGTTTGTTAGCATTAATGCAAGAAAAAAGTCACATTTTCAAGCTCTCTTTTTGTTGACTGTGGCATTTAAAAAGCCTAATGCAGCTGTAAGTGTCAAAAACACAGAGAGTGCCACTTAGTCTAACCACAATATCTTTAATGGTTTTTGCTGATTCAGGATTATCTCACTTTGTTTGATGTTAATTAATTTACAAATAAAATAAAAATGATAAAATTTCACTTGTATATATCTCACGCATTTATTCTCCGCACCAAATCTTAAATAAACTGACCAAAATTTTGATGCTGTCCCCCCAAAAAAATCTCACATACAGGGAAAAAAATAAAAATTTAAAATTGGGAGGTGGTAAAGAGAAAGAACATGGTTTTCCTCTGCCGAGTGGTTGATCCCATCCTGACACGTGGCCAGACAGAACAGAACTTATCAAACCGGATCCATCCTCCAGCTTTGACACTTGACATCGAGAGGGGTGTGTGTTTGGAGACGTGTGAGTGATGCCCAGTGCCGACGTGCACGCTGACCCACATCTACACTGTACACACACAGACAGACAGACCCCATTCTGCACCATGATCTCCCCATTCTCCGTCTGTCTGGCCCCGAGACTCACACAGGTGGAAAGTCAATGAGACGGCCCTCGATTGGCTACAGATACAGTACCTGTTCATCGTCAGTAGCCAATCAGCTCACAGCTTACCAGAACAGAAATATTCGTTTGAATGGTAAGCAGACAATAAAGGGTAAACTTAGTATACATAATGTAGATGGTAGATGTATGTTTTTAATCATTTATTATCTTTGCATCATGTATATTCTCATAAATAGAAACTGTATCAGAAAAAACAGACATGCAACTCATCCATTATGTACCACTAGATGGAGTTGTGAGATACTTTCTTTATCAACTATTTAACAATCTCCATTAGCTACAAATAACATTATAACAGCACACACGGCCATTGTGCTTTGATTGTGGGCAGCATAACTTTTGACTTTCTGTCTTGCGCTCTGTTTTCGCCATTTCCAGCAGCAGGACGAGGGGATAAAACTAAAAACTCAATGATTCAATGACAGTGTGACATGAAACAAAAAGCTATACTTCTGAGCTCGATGTACCGATTATTTTGGGGTAGTTTCTGTACACCATACCCCCTACTGGTAAGAGTCTAAACTACAAAAAAGACAGAAAAAGAACAGTGATGAGGTAAACAAAACAAGTTGAAGAATGGAGATGGACAATAAAGCTGTAAAAAACTATAGAGAAAAAGAAGTGTTGAGAAGCAGGGAAAGGGAGAGATGGAGAAGTGTGCGTTTGAGGAGAAGGACGGAGGGAGAGCAGTCCCGGGGAGGCAGAGACTCCTCGGAGACAGATGAAAATAATGAGGACTTTTCTGTCAGGAAAGATTTACAAAATCGTACCAGTGTTATTAAAATTTAAAATCTTCGTTTTTTTTTTTTTTGCTTTTTCTCCCTTCCCACCCTCCTCTTCCTCCTTCCCTCTCTCTCCCTGGTTTCTCCCTCTTCTCCTGCAGCAGCAGTGCAGCCTTATTACCAGCTTTAATGAGCGTCGGGATACACCTCAGCTGTGTCGGGGTCCGCGCCCCCAGTGCCGGAGCCCCATATACTTTGAGGACATTGTGTGTATGACCACATAAAACAGTACTTTTGATGGTTCTCACAGGTGACCGGACAGTCAAATCCCACTCCTCATCCCCAAACAGAAACACCCAAGCCCAGCCCACATAGTCTTTAAAAACCCCAACAAACTTAGCAGCAAAGCTGCATCTCACAGGCCCTTCCCCAATCCCTCCTCTTTCCACTACTAGACCAATAAAATAAAAATCAATGGCTGTCTGAGCAATTCTGGCTCTCCTCCCTCCAAACCCTGGGAATATCTGGCACGGGGGAGACCAAGGGAGGAGGGGAGGGGTGAGGGAAGGATCAATGTGTTCACAAATGGTTTGAGTGATGGACATGGAGGTGCAACACTGGTGGGGGTAAGTCCTAACTAATGCATCGACTTGTTATCGCAAACTAATACAAATAAATGTTTCATAGAGGGAGTGTGCGATGCACAGATGGCAGGACAAAAGGTGGAGCCTGCGATCAATCCCAGAAAAGAAAGGTGAGAAACGTGCGACGCAACAATCCAGTGAATGAAAATGAGAAGAACCTGAACAATTGCAACAAACGAATTGGGCTCATGTTGCTCAGCGCAGATAAAGACTTGACCTGCTTGTTACAGAGATCTGATCTTGTGTAAGTTCTTCCTATTGCCCCCAAGGGGGTCTTCAACATAAATGATTTTTAACACACAAAAGCCAAGCTGGAGTACATCTTTAATTACAAGCTGTTTACAGTAATTATTTCAAGTACAATTCCCCAATGAAAAATACACACACACACACACACACACACACACACACACACACACACACACACACACACACACACACACACACACACACACACACACACACAGCCATATTGACTATGTTTTATCGAGATCAGCCGAACATACCATAAAAACTAATTATATATTATTTTTTGACGTAGAGATAATCAATCTGAACTTGTTCTGATCCATATTGAAACCTTTTTTTCCCTCACATGAAAGTACGGGGTATAAAAGGAGGACAGACTTTTATTTGGAAGACACGGTCAGAGCAAGGTATTTTATGTCAGCCTGATTTCTTCTGTCTCCCTCTTTACTCCTTTTTTCTGTACCAACTCTGTACAGGAGAACAGCACCAGGGCTCTAGTTCATCCATTTTTTATTCGGCGGCTAACAACCTCGGCCAGCAGCAACAGCCTAGACTAGGACCCAGTTCTCTCCCGGAAAAAAAGATAGACCGGAGAAAGAAAGAGAGGATTGAGCGTAGGAGGATAGTGAGAGATGAAACGATAGAGTGGAGCAATACTGGAGAGAGTGTGGGTGAAGGAGAAAAAGAAGTGAATACACTGTGTCTGGAATTTTTAAGAACTTTTTTTTGCCACCAGCGATATCAGGTGGCTGCTGCGGCTCGGTCCCCATTGTCCCGGTGTGATGTACAGGTGGCTTTCTGAGCTCTACACGGATCATTCCCTCACATGAACCCATGGCCTCCTTCGTCTTTAGCTCAATCTATATCCACCTTTCCTCATTCTCCCTTTTGTCCCCTCGCTTACATTAAGTATCGTACATCCTGCTTCCTTCACTCTTGCTGCGGGGCTGTGCTGGTGTGGTACGAGCCATCTCCTTTCCTATATCGTCCTCTGCACTGTCACCGAACATGACAAGTGTAGACTCCTATCATTAGTCTCAAAACTAATTCTTGCTACAACTTTATGAAGACGTACAGAAATGCCAAAGCTAAAGTAAAGCTAAATGTCAACTGCAGGAAATTAGATATGCAACATTGTTTAATAATGTCAAGTCAATATTGCTCCATTTTCAATACGGCATGGTATGGTTAACCTCTGAAATAGTTTGTATTATGCTCATCTAAAACTGGAATCAGCTGTTGATAAGACATTTAACTATGAGTTTATTTGACATGGCAAAAGAACATCAATTCTGGTTCTTGACTTTATGGCAGAGTTAGCACAAACTTTACTTGAGAAATCATTGCAAGTTTGAATCTTTCTGTTTGATAGCAGTTCATGAGAGAGAAGTCTCTATTGATCAACCTGGAGGGTTAAGCTCCACCTTTTCAGTAACTGTATGACTCTTGTAGTTTCAGTGGAGAGGTGACAAAAGTAATTCTTATTTTAAAACCGCTGCACTAGTTTTTACAATGGACGTCATGAGAACTTTTTTAAATAATAGAAAATAGAGGGGATTTCTTTTAATGTATGTATATCTTCCAGATTGCGGCAGACATTAGCTGATGCCATCACAGCCAATTGCTAATTATATCATTACATCACTTTTATTTAAACTCCACTACCTGATTTTCTTTTTACCGTCCCTGTCTCAGACTCCACTCTCCACCAAAAGCAGCCTAGGGAACTCTCCTGCTTCATTTATAAAAAACAATTAACTCAATCAATTCCTCCACAAACTACAAATACAGTTTAAGTTTATGTCAGTTTAGTGTTAGCTTAGCTACAACTTTGGCATCAGAACAGCAGTCATCGCCGCCTTGTTAAACATCACAAGGCTGAATTGACAGTATTTATTTTGCCTCCCTTTTCTCAGTTCTTTTTTAAGCCGTTTCACTGTGCAAAAAAAAATATTAGCAATTAATCGGCAGCTATTCCAATCTAACTTTTTTATAGAACACATTAAAACAACACATTTAAACCTCCGTGAGCGTCAAATGACAAGCAAGTGTCGACCAATAGGATGGTCCTTATTTGAGCATGTGATTGACCAAGGTTTTCCGTTCCTGAGCACAGGTTCTCATCTAGTAAAATCTCTTAGAATTAACAGTAGATTGCATCATAAATCCTGTTTTTTCTTTTTACAATATACTATATGGGGTTTAAAAAATTTTCCCCAACTAGACGAAAAAAAGATATCAGGTACAGTCCGTTTAAACTTGTGCCATAAAAACAAAGACATAATCCCCCTTGTATATATCTTGCAAAAGGCCTTGGGGCCAGGTGCAGATCCGATTACTGGCCCCAGAGGGAAAAAGGCCGTAACATTAGTCACTACTGCTGGGATCCAATAATTATGATGCTCATGTAGTACTGAAATCTTATTAAAGCACATATATCATTTGTGTGTGCTTATGCCGTTGGGTTTTACAAAAGTAAAGAAATTGGAGCTGAGATGTTTGCAGAGCTTGCACAGACCCCGGGCTATGGTTTATGGCATCGACATGCTTTGTAGCAAAAACAAGATGATGAAGGCACTGCTTAGACATCACATATGGTTTCTTAATTTAATTATCACTCAAGTTTTAAAAAGTGAGTTGTAAACTTGTTGTTGGTCTTTTTATTGAAAGATAATAAGTCGTGCTCGTCTGGGAAGCACAAAGTAATGTAACCAAAGGGGGACATTTAAAACCAGAGCTATTATTGTGAAACCTTACCTAACCTCATCCACTTCTACTGTGTAATGTATGGAAATAGTAATACACACAAAAAGAACAATATAATAGACCTCTAACGATGAAAGATCACAGTGTAAAGCCTTTAATCCAACATTTCTTAGTATTTATCTTCACATGAACATATCTGAACAGATCCAGTTAAGGAGGCAAATTGTAGCGATTGCACTCCAAACACAACCCTGCTTTTTCAACTCTCAGGTCCCAAAAAGGCATTTATTTAGGAATCAGCGACAAGGAAGCAGTGAGGATATTAGTGTTTATGTCTGAGTGGTTTTATTAACTGGTAAGGGAGGCTGTTTGTTTGCAGTTTCAAATCGACTCTCCAAATATTTGCTTCAAAATCCCGCGTGGGTTTAGTTTTGCATCCTGTGAGTCTCCAGACACTCACACTATGTAGCGATGTTGCCCACCAGCAAAAGCACAAGCACATGTAAGCACAGCGGATATACACATACACCTACACATCTTTCCTATACAAATGTACAAAGAGTTGGCCATGTACTGCAAAAAATGCAATATTTACTTTATTTACTATATATATATATATATATATATATATATATATATATATATATATATATATGCAACTATAAAAAAAGATACTTGTTATCTTTTTGCACTCCAATTTGCACTTGGCCTACATTGAAATGTGGGCTAATTAAAAGAACAGACTTTAAAAGGCATTATTAGGCATAAATAAAAATATGTATTGTGTGACTAGGCCCAAGTTGCAGATCAAATGTAAACCTCTAGGACTGTTCAAATACAAGCATTTGGGTCACTCAGTAATAACAAGTTTTTGTAAAGTTGTGTGGAATACATAGTAAAATAAAGCTGCTTAGGAAAACCCAAGAAAAGAAACAGAGTGTCCTTTAATCCACAGCTTCTGTCACTGGAGTATGTGAATAGACTTAATGTATATAATAAAACAGATCCAGAAGTTTCCTTTTGATCTGCAATGTTAGAGGTAATTTCTGTTTCCATATTCCCGGTTGTCCTCATTTTCAGGGGAATTCCTCGACTAAAATGTGTTACATGTAAGGCCTAAAGTTCTTGTAAAATTTTTAAAATAAAACTTGCTGCACAACACTAATGCATTGCAATGCATTATTTGTGAGGTCAAAATGTCATGTTTAAAGTCTGGTGCAAACTAACTAGTCTCAGGTTACATGCTGTGATAGGTAAGACACAGGGTTCTTTCTTGAACTTGATCGTATAACCTTTAGGCCACTCTTGACTCTGTCACTGTCCTGAAGGTCCTGAAAGAAGAAGTCAGACATGGTTCAAAGTGTCAAGATACAAAAGCGCGAGACGTTCAGTTTAACACGGGTATGTCAGTCTGAGCTATAAGTCGATGCAAACGTGTTAAAATGACAGGAGTGCATCTGGTAATCTTGTGTGAAATGACAGACGTAATAGAGATTACGTGAACTATCATCTTGTTGGGACACTAGAAAATTATCCAGCTGGTTTGGAGGAGAGCAGGCGAGACTTGGAGAAGTGAGTGTAGGGGTATATGTCATCCCACAACCCCATGTAACCCTGTACAAGGAAGGCTTTAGTCAGTCTGAATAATCCATGCTTTCCATTAAATTTGCAGACTAGCTTTTCTAGTCCTACTCTGAAAGACAGAGAGAAAAGGATAGAGGCGAGGTATATGGATAATGGTTTTGAAATGACCAAAATTGCTGAACACAAATAGGGTGATCCTAGACCTCTGATTTGGTTAACTACTAAATCCTCACCCCTTTTCCTGACTTGTGGAAAAATAACTTCTTTAAGTGTGTAGGAAGCCACCAGTGTGACAGTGTTATCGACTTGTTGCTGCCACTACATTTGCTTAGTGGACTAGAGGCCTGATCAATAGAGTGCTCTGAAGCATTGCTAATCAGAGCCTGGCAGCCACACAGGGTTAGCCTTCTGTGAGAACATAAAGAAGGGTAAAAAAATAAATAAAAATCAACAAACCAACCAAAAGGAAACCAAAAACTTAGGGGGAATTATGATGACAGCCCAAGCTAATTGACGAAGAATTCTCATTCATGTGTTGGTTATTTTCTCTTTCGCCGCTGGAGGTAAACTCATGTGGAATTCTCTTTTTTTCTGAGCAGCGGTGTGGGCGTCAGGCACCATGAGAGATGCAGATTGCTGCTTCACCTCTACTTTCCCGGTGAACCACAGTTCAAGAGTCAAGGGGCATCCGGGCTGCTTTGGGACTTTCTGAAATGCAAGAGCCAATCCATATTTGCAAAATGCAGTTGTGAGACCTCAGGAGGCATCCTAGATCTTGACATGTGTATCGAAGGAAAGCGCTAATCTGAGGCGTGTTAACATAATTATTCAGGGGGAACTTTATGGGGAGCCTTTTAAGAAAGCTATGTTCTTGATGACACATTTGAAAAAGAGTATTTTGCTTTTAGTTCCAGGACAAGTGAGTAAAAGGTGATGGCAGTTTCTTGTTGTCAATCCTCCTGATAATAGTGGCCTTGGCCATCAATACAGTCGAACAATTCCAATCGGTCGCTATATATTCCACACATCACAAGCCCACTGTGGAAAGCAATGGGAGATTCATGGGGGAACCGTGCATCAAATATTAATGATTGAGTTGAGCGAAGTGGGTTTTCTATGGCGCTTTCTCCCCTGGCGTCCACGGCCACCGCTGCCCTAGGAGACTTCCAAAGGGAGCCAAAAAGAAAGGAAAAAGGTAGACAGAGAAAAGGGCAGAGAAAGGTAAGGTAAAGGCTAGGAGGCTGTACAGGTGTTCGATATTTTCTTTTGAGTGGCCAGAGTCGGGTTAGATTTAGCAGAAGCAATGTCTTGATACAGTTCCCAGGGTGTAAACACAAACTTGTACACTGTCTGTGTCATTGTTTTTCTACTCTTTCTCAAAGCTTCTTTCTGTTGTGTTGTCACTCGGTGAAGAGGGATTCAAGCGCCCAGTGACACATGTGCAAGCAAGGTGGCTGTTACTGACACCGAAGCTTTGAGTTTTTCACTGTAGAGAAACTCTTGGCCAAAGCTTACAGCAGCAAACTGAGCAACTTTTACCAAAATATTAACTTTATGAGATGAAAATGAATACTTTGCTTCGGAGAAGAAAAAGCCCTTGAGGCTAATGGCAACAGTGAAAGGTCTTTTTACGAGAATGTAAAAGTAATCGGCATAAAAAAAAAAAAAAAAAAAGTTGAAGTAAAAGAACAGCAGAGAACCAGGCCGGAAACGTTCATACAAATATTCTTATAAAAGCACATTTCAAATGGAAAGATTTCAACAGCTTGTCAATGGGGCAGTGTTATCCTGTCTTTGCCACAACCCTCGCAACACCCCCCTCGAAATACCAACATTCACCATCACAGCACAAGTGGAAGTGCAGGGTCAGCAGCATCCCCCCTGGCCTTGCTGACCAACAGATATTCTAATAATCACCTTGCTTCTGTTCCGTCAGACCCAGTAACTCGACGGATCCATCTGTCGTCCTGCATGCACCCCTCCGTCTGTGCTTCTACCAGGGGCTT
Organism: Neodontobutis hainanensis; assembly: GCA_024349245.1. Lineage (NCBI taxonomy): Eukaryota > Metazoa > Chordata > Actinopteri > Gobiiformes > Odontobutidae > Neodontobutis > Neodontobutis hainanensis. The sequence goes on along the minus strand of JALDNG010000017.1, from coordinate 7,816,613 downwards.
TACGGAGCAGGCGCTGCTTCGATACATTAAAACTGCTGCCCCATGATCAAACGAGCAAATACCTCCCGGGTCAGCAAAGGGCTACCCCACGTCAGTTAACAATGCAGCATTTAAACATCAGTCGTATGCAAAGCGGCTGGTACACAGGGGAGGAGACGGGCGGCAGGAGGAAGCTCAGGACGCAAGGCCTGGACTGGAGAGATAATGAGCGTAGAGAACGTTAGTAGAGATTTAATGCTACCTCGTGAGCTCCTACATGCACTTTATAAAATAAAGGAATAAGGCTCCATCAAAATCATAAAACACATTAACGGTTGAGTTCATTGTCATAAATTCTACATTTTATATCAATTAAATGAGATTGTTACTTGTACAGTTCCATTTTTGTATAATAGACTGCATTATTACTAAACTATATTATTTATTATTGACGGAAACTTGTGTCTCTGAACATTTTTATCTTGATTGCCCTCACCTGACAGCTGCCACCTGATCTTATTCTGAAAGAAATCATTTTTGTTTGAGTGTTAATAAACAAGCGATTGTCAGCCTTTTTGATCAATTGTGGAACATCATTTAATTGATGTAAAAATGGGAAAATAGACAGACAAAATGGCTTTGTGGCTCCTCAAACCCCAATTTTTACTTCTATTGATATCTAATAAAAAATTGTGGTGGGAAATCATGGAGGGTAATATTTCGTAATAATTTGGTTTAAACATGACCAAATTTCCGTACAAACCTCTATATTTCTTATTTAAAGTATCTTATTTCTGCACATATAGAATAAAACTTATCCTGAGCACTAATTAATTATTTGCATACCAAGGAAAAGCTATAGGATGTCTACACACATAACATATGAACACTGATCAGTTTTGATGAATTTCATGCATGCACATGAGCGATTATGTGACGAGCATACAATATACAGAAGTCCTCTCCACTGGTTATATACCTTCCTCCTAAAAACAAAACAACTGCATAGATCCCTTTAATAATAAACCCAAAAGGTGAAAAGGTGAAGAAGATTTTTTTACTGGCTTATGGCTCTCTCGCCCTGCCTACTGCTTGGTTAACCGACTGACCTGCTGTCAAAGGAGTCTTTGTGAGCACGCTTTGGCGGATAGCCAATCAGATCCTCCGGCTTGTCTGTCTCAAAGAGGAAAATGGCGCCCTTGGTATGCCATCAGTGGCACAAATGTGCAGACAGTCTGACTGCTGAGGCAGGCTTGGCTCACTCAGGCCCATCGAAAATTATGCCGGAGGAATTACCTGTTTGGCCCCTGGCCAGAGAGTCTCTTCTACAAGGGCCACGGTTATTTATCCGTTTGTTCACTTACACCTTATGCACATGGATGCCTTCAAAAACTTCACAGCTTTTACAAATCCACTGCCACAGGTTCTGACAGCACTTGTCTTTGAACCAGCCCAGTACACTTTGTGCCATGGAAGCCTATCTAAAAGGATCTGAATCTGAACACGTGTGTATTTTTTACTGTAGACCTAAAAAAATAAAGTAAGCAAGTATGTTTCCCATTACAATGCACATTCAATTTTATCCTGTTACTTAATCAAAAGTATTGAGTAAAAAGTACCTGGGTAGTAATGTGGGAACAGTCACACACACACAAGATGAAATCAAACACAAAAGATACACAAAACAAGAGTGCAAGTTCTGACAGAGCTCTGTTACACTAACACAAGATCAGAACCTGCTTACTGTACACTCCCTGTTCAATTCCTGTATACAAAAACCTGCCAGAGACAAATACATCTGCTCAACAAAGTGCCACTTGTGACACATCAGCCGAGGAAGCAAGTGTTTAGGCTGCAGCTTCTGAAACAAACTTCTGACAGCAGCAGATGATGAAACAGAGTGCATCCAAAATTATTCTCGCACCTCTCAGAACCTGCTTAACCTGCTGCAGCCTGGAGCGCGCCCCTCACCCTCCCCTAGAGAGACAGACAATAAGAACAGGCCAAAGAAAGTACAGGAAAGAAGGAATGAAAAGGACTGCAGGCTAATACAGAAATACTAGAATATTTAATGTCAGAAGCTTTTGTTGTTTACTTCAGCACAGTATGAAGTATGTAAAGTCGACACCTGAATGTTCAGCGTTTGAGCAGGCACTATACATACTGTACCAACAAACAACACTCAAATGGTCATAAACGTTCCCGTGTTTAGACTCCAAACAGAATTGGCGCTGTCGGCCGGGTCTCACGTGTGTCTGTGAGCTCGATGGGACGGAGTGACGAGGATAGACGAGACTCCGCTCATTTCACACCAAGAGGTGAGCCAGGGAGCAGTAACAGTATCTAGCCATAAAACATGGAGGGAGTGGGAGGGGTAAGACAAGGTTGTACTGGAAGTATGACTATAGCCCAATGGCATAGTATGTGTTTGACTGCCACCTCTCTCTCACACTCCCTCCCACATCAGCGTTCTCACAGTTATCCATTATCAAAAAGCCCTGGCTCTGCTGGGCACGTCTGACACACAAGACCACTTTGGGATGGTAGTTCTTAGTCTGGGGGCTGTAAATGAAGCAGGTGCAAAGACAACCAGCAGCCGTCATAATTCAGGATAAGTGCTTGTGACTGATTTCTGCTATCCCATTAAGTCTACGTTTATGTAGATCACTATGCAAACATCTAAGCAGCTTACTTACCTTACGTGGGATGCCAGTCTAAGCAATGGACCTTTGGAGGTTTTTAAACAGAAATCCTGTCACCTTCATCACTTAAAAAAGGTACAAAAGATTTTTATCTGAAATTAAATGAATCTTTACACAATAGAAATCCCTTTAAATAATACACACAAAAACAAAAAACGAGCATGGTTCCTTAAATATAAAAATATTGGTTTTAACCTGCCAGTGTGGATCTCTTGATATTTCGCCTTTACAACTTTGGGTCTATTTCAATTTAACCCTTTCAGCTCCACCGAGTTATCAAAGTCTCCGGCTCCCAGGAGGGGGTCCACACCTCAAACGGTGCCACTGCCGTCAGGAATAACCCTTCTCCCCATCCTCCCCTTCATTTGGGTTAAGTGCAAGTGCTACAGCAGCCCACGCAAAGATAGGCAGCTGTGGATGAAGGCAAAAAAAAGGCAAAAAAAATAAAAAAAAGAACGAGAGTTAAACTGGAGTATTTTGACATTAGTGGGGCAGTATTAAGTTTCAGATTAAGACTTTTGGATCTCGTTTGTCCAGTTCTGAGCACATTTGTTTGTCAAATCTTCCACTGTGTACCGTTCTGAATCTGAAGTGGATTTCACGGTTCTTCTATTCTCGTCTCCAGGCCACAGTGGTGTGTAAAATGAGAGGGAATGCTATGTTTTGGGAAATCTAATTTGGGGCCTGTGTTTGTTTTCCTGGCCTGATTTTGCAACCGGGAGGCTGGCTCCACAGCAGCACAAGCCTCTCTTTTTTTTTTTTCACAACAACAACGTCCAACATCCAAGAAAATCCTCTGTACTCACTATACAGAGACAAGGACAATGCGATGACACGGCTGATTTTGCTACTCTCTTTATTGTTTCTCTTCGTTTCACCACAAATTGGAGCAGACCCTTAACTGGAAGGTTATCCGCAATGCCACAGAAACATATGCACACACATATATACATATAGATGAATTTAAAAAACAAACATTAGCAGACTAATTGCGCTGCGCTCCCTGTGGGAGGAGAGAAGGGTCCTCGGTCGTTAATTAATCCTCGTTTGGAAAAGTAAATGACATTCATTAGCAGGGAATCGTGGCGAGTGCCATTATTTACATGGCAATAATCGTCCTGGCGGCGCTCTTTTAATGTTACAGAAATCTCTCCAGGACAGGGGAACAGTACAGTTACATTTCTTGTTTTTTTTCCCCCCACATTTCTTTGCACCAAGAAACAATTAGGCTCAGTCGAACAGATGGGAACGCCTCCAAGTCAGTAAGCTCCTCTGAACAGGTCTTCATTAACACATGGGCAAACAACACAAATATGCAATACATGGCCACACACACACACACACACAAGAGAACTCTAACATTAGAGTCTAACATTAACATTCTCTAACATTAACTATTGAAATGCATGACTCTTACAAGAGGCAAAGTTAGTAAATAAAAAATAAGACATGCAAGTTTTTGTATAATGAAATATGTTATCATGAGACATCTATTTTTAATTTATTAGTTAGTAAAATGCCTTAGAGAAAATACAATTATATGGGCATGATTAACATTTTTCATATATTAAAATATATCAAGCGTAAATGACCAGCGTGTGTTCCAGTGTATGTTTATTTAGTTGCTGAGGATGGCACAATGATGTTACATAATGGACCAGTTGTTACACAGCATTCAGAATTCCCACAATGGTACTAGCCACTATGCAAAGCACTGTTTTGGACGTAGACAGTACTGGAAAACAAAGACAGCTGATACAAAGGAGAGCTATAGCCATAGTCATCACAACTGGAAAGTAGTGACAAAGTGTAACAAAAAGTACAGTAACTGATTACAGAACATATATTTAGCATGGATCTAGTTGTATTAATTATCGACGTGGTGACACAGATTGCTCCTATTTCACAAACCTGTCTGGACCAATGAACACCATAATGCTATTGTGTTTTGTGAGTCAAAGTCAAGTCTGTGTCATTTTACAACTGCTCCCTTAAACTCTTTTCAGAATCATCATCTTTGTTGACCTGGATTCGCCAGGTTTCACGCTCTGTGCCATATCAGGCAGCAGGTCACTGATATGAAAACTTACACACCTGTTATTGTCCGACCTGTTACCAATCTTTGTCCCACTAAGTACAATGATTAAAGTATCAGTCCTTGGGGAACCAGGTGACCGAACAGGAACCAGGAGTGAGCGTATAGATCACAGCCTCATAGTTTCAGTGTGGCCTTTGGCTCGGTGGACACAGGGGATTGTCCCTGCCCCCTGAGTCATGCCAGGAGACAGGGAGTGATCCATCAGACACCCTCACCCCTCCTTCACCTATAAGATTAGGTAACAGCATCTTGTGTTTGCTGACACCAAGGAGGCTGCCGTAAGCCCCCGTAGGGCCTCCTCCTCCATCATATTCTGTTACGTCTCCAAAACAATAGGCACTGTCAAAAAGACAAATGCCAAATCTCTCCTCATCCCTGCTTATTCTCACACCTAAATCTCAACCCATTCCCAAACTAGTTAACAAAAAGTAAACCATGTGGCCTTACAAAAACACCTACACAAGAGCATTTAACATAGCCCCTTCATGGTCTTCCTGCAACTGCTGAACTAATGAACGAATAATGCTGTTGACTATGCAAAGGTGATGGCAGCCTCACATTAATAGTCGAACCTAGAATTAAGCCTCGCCCTGTTTGCTGCCTCAGATGCCAGGCTCATATCTTGGCAATAGGGCCTTGTATGACCTTTAATGAATCTAGGAGAAACTTTCCAGAGAAATCGAATAAGATTCAAGGTGTAAGCCTTGCTAATTTGTTCGTAGGGCTTGCCACACTTCTACGACCTCTTTTCCTTTGGCCACCCCCCACCAAACCCCCGATCGATCTGCTTATCACCCAAGATCAAAGGCCCACGCCGCCGTTGTACATTTAGCCTCAACCGGGTCCTCCCACATCATGTCTAAATATTAATGATAATAAAGTCTCACACCCATCTCTGTGTCAGGCAATTACAGCCAACATTGATCCTGGGCTCTCTGCTCCAATTAGAACTCACCGCTCGTAATGCGTCCTGGCACATCAAAGGATAACAGTCATTGATCCACTCCTGGATCTTAACATTTACCGTTAGAAGGAGCAAGGGATGCTGTATGGCAGTGGGGGAAGCAATATTCTGACTGGAGTGGAAGAAGAAGAAGGAGAAAATAAATCATTTTATCCAGCCAGTCAGGTAAAAGGTGTGCTGAAAACTCAGAGGCTAAGGCCTGGCAGAAAAAGCTCGATAATAATGGACATTCTGACTGTTTACAGACCATCTCGCTTCCACAAAGACTCCTTCCCGACTACAAAACTCTAGTTTGTGTGAGGTAAGATTTTAAGTACATCAAAAGTTAGAGAAGCAACTTTTGATATGTGCCCAATAATTAAAGGAGAGGTAATATACTGCTTGATAGTGTTCAATACTTTTATTAAATATTGCAAAAACTGACAGAAAGTTGGCCACAATTAATTTTACTAACTTTTCTAATAACAGCCTTACACAGACACAAACTATGAAAAATTTGAATGATCTGATGAATGTTCTCCTGGTCTTGGTGGAAGTGAAAGGAGTTAACATATCCCCTCCTACATGCATGTCTTGAGGGCAACTAGCCTTGACAGTTGACCTTTCTGACACCTCAAAGTTTCTGGACAAGCAAACATTTTAAAACACTGTACATCTCAGCCAACAATACCCTACTTACCAACAAGATAGAAACAACAGCAGGGGTAAAATTCGACCCGATGGAGTCAATAGACAGCGACACGTCACCATAAGACCGGGGACATTCCTTGCACAAATGAAGCTAAACAATCGCACTGTTGACACCATTATTTGACAGAGCTTGTTATGTGCTTTCTCTGCCAGATTGATGGCTCTGATAGTCCCCGGCCTGGGCCACGACCTCAGAGTCGCCTTTGTCACAGAGACGGTGGAAGGCTTGTTCATTGCTTGGCCCGACAATGCCACTCTTCATGACACCATAATACACTTAAACTCTCTGCAACAGGAATGCAATCCAGTTGTTGGTCTACCTACAATTAATGGACTAACCCCGACTGGCTTCTTAAGGATAAAATGGAGTATGCCATTTTGTTAAAGAACAAATTAATAGTAGTGGTTCTTAACTGTGTAAGGCTGAATGTAAACAGAGCAGGTTGTATTTGTTAGTTGAGCTACAGCTGAGACTTTCTTTGAAACATTCTCTTTTTTAAATTATTCCTTTCTAGGTCAAGTTGAGAATACCATGCATATTCTGGAAGAAGTTTTATAATAATGCTTTCTGGCTCAATTATATATAACTGCATTTGAAAATAAATAAGCACTCTCTTGTTGACACCGAGGATCATCACTTTGTGTTCAAAAACTCACTAGTGCTGCCCCATAATGTTAAAGAACCAGGGGGAACATAAGGATGCTAAGGCAGAATTGGATCGTTCCCTGTAGTAGATATTTTTAATGTGTTTAATCATTGTTAAATTTAATTTTAATATAGAATGAATATCCTAGTAATTTATTAAGAAGCAACTAAGTCTTTAGGGGTTAAGTAATATAAAAGCATTCCATGTATTTTCCCTCGTCTCAACCCACTGTTCTGTGGCTATGGTGTTCCTCACTATTATATGCTCTGCTACAACAGTGCTTTGCTTCCACTGTGTCCTTCAGTCTTTACCAACAATGTAATTAAAGATTGGTAAAATAAAACCAGTGTTTAGAAATGGTTTATTTCAAAACTGTCCCGAATTGCTATACCACAGGGAAACAGTGTAGATGGAACAACTTGATGGCTGTAGTTTAACAAAAAATATGACCAGACAGAACCCTGAGGTCAGTGAGGTCAAATAACGATGCATTTTATTCAGTACCACAGCAGCGCTAGGAACACATTTGTTGCTGGCTGTATATTAGGCTTCTCACATGTGTGATACTCCATGATGCATTCAGGTCAGCTGAGGAAAATGAGGGGATTGGCGGGCTCCACAAACAGGCTGGGAAAGTGACACCAGGGTGCTAGCCTGAGACATCAATGTCCTCACAACTTCCCTTAAACACAAACGCAATGTTAGCCCTGGCGCCATCTGAATATGGGATGGGGGTTAAAGTTTACACAATGGCTGACAGGATGTAACCAAATGACCCAGCAAACAATCTGAAAATAAACAAAAGGTTCCCTATATTTGGAAAGGTTTTCAAGCAATGTTTTAAAATAATTTGTGTAGAAGCTATCCTCGTTACTCATATACCATAAACAACAACAATGATGCTTGCGAATGAAGTGTTATATCATGTATCTTACAAATAGACCCCAAAAAATAAATTAACAAATTACAATTATTATAAAAACAATCTTTTTTTTTGTTTTCTGTTCATAGCCAAAATGAAGCTGATTGCCAAATCTTACACCAATAGAAATCTTACAGAAAAAAACATTACTGTTTAAATTTGAGTAAGCTGAGACACATTGCGATGGGATGATGTTGACCCTTGAGGTGCAAACTAAGATCGCTGTCGCCACAGAGACGTGAAGATCGTGGTGTAAGCGGGGAAACCTTCCTTCCAGCTGGCAGCAGGCCTGGCCTCGCACCAGGGTGCTCAGCCAACAGTTTCGCTCCTCTGTCAGAAACCCCTCCACTGCCTCATCCTCCACAGACCACTGGATGCCAGTCTGCCTGGCTGGTACAGGCCAAACAAGCCCCAGTCATCGGGCCAAAGGGGCAACAGAGAGGCTGCCAGCTGGGCCAGCACTTCACGGCCGAGCACCACTCTCCAAACAAACAGTGCGTTGGGCCAGGAGCCCACAAGGCAACATGGAACCTGTCATTAGCAGCAGTGCATGGCTGGTTCCCTCCCCAAAACCAAGCCAAAGCTCAAATGTGTATTCCACTTGACTCAAAATTTCTCAGCTAGTAGATTTTATTGGAAAACCTCCCTTTATAAGAAACCATAACTATATTAAACTTTACACATGCTTTCACTCATGTACTAATAATTTGAATAGTTAAATGCACTGGACAACAAACTATGAGTTCAAGACAATACAAAACAAATGGATAAAAAAATACAAATTTAAAAAATAGATGTTGCCTGCCAAAAAGTTTTTTAAGATTAACTACATACCATCTAATTACACAACATTCAGGGAGATTTCAAGTCCTAAAAATGAACTATATGGGCATTGGACAATACTAGGGTTTCTCCAGTGATCAAACAGCTTCAGCTTTTGTGGTGCAACTTGGCCAGTTTGGCTACAAGAAATGATGGTTTGAGGCATCCATCATGAAGAAGGCCTTTTAAACATCACTGAATAGTGATTGTTCAAAGTAACCTCTTTTGGGATTCCATAACCATAATTTATTTGACTGGAATGCAACACAGATCATGGCCTTTGGAGACAATCAAGAACAAACAAACTAACTAAATTTGCAATACTTTGCATTACAATAAAATGTACAATGTAATAAAACACAACTTATCTTAACTTATATTGTATACTTTGTGGATTGTACAGACAGAGAAGACAAGCCAAAGTATGAGATGGGTGATAGGGTCTGTGCAATGTAAAACTATTTTTATGTTTTGGAAAGAAACAACACAATGCTGTGACAAATAATCTTCTGCTTAAGTATTTTGACAGGGACCCCTCTTGAAAGTATTTAGACAAGGACCCCTCTTGAAACCTTGTGGCTCCATAAGCCTCAGCTTACAAGCATTTTACTTGCTTAGAAAAGGGTCTTGGTTTATTGTGATGCCCGTTGTGATAAAGGGGATCTTTTATGCCATCAACATGGCAACAGTGGGCTGCCTTTGTTTTCATTGCACCATACTTTGGTCTGATAAAATGTGATACAGACATACACAGCTATAGTAAATGATTGATGGCTTAGAAGAAAATATTAAAAGGAAAAAAAACAGAAGTCAAAATCCAGTATTTGTTAATATTTTAAGCTTTTACTCCCTGTCAAAGGGAGATCTAAGGGGTAACAATACAAGAGAAAAATACCACCAGGATGCAAACAGCACTTAGACAGCTGATGATGCTTACTTTCTTGCAAATAAATTGCAAAATGTATTGTTTCTTATTTGGTAATTAACTTGAATGTATAGGTTTAGATACCTTCATAATAAAGCATGGAGGCGCCCACTTTTTTTACTGCACAGTATGCAGGTTTTTGTCTACAAAATGCACTGTAGAAAGATAGAGGATACATAAATTAGAGTTGACTGGAAGTGCAAGAAGGTATGTAGAGTGTGTAGAATTCAGTGTAGAGTCTGAACAGTAGCCATTTTATCCTGGCAAGCACCAAAGCCCAAAAGCAACTTATCACAGCGGAGGGATCCCGTGTCCTGGCATGACGTGTGATGGAAGACTGCCTGGTGCACACAAGACATACTGTATTAAAGTTATGGATACAGGAAACAAAATGGCCCTGTTTTTCTAATGCCATCCACTAATGTACAGGCATTCTACAATACATTCTTCCAGTCAGCTGTTGCGTACTATGCCCCAGAAATATGCACAGAGGCTTGCTGGGAAGGAACAACAGTCAGGAGAGACAATGTGATAGGTTCTAATTGCTTCAAAATGTCCCGAAGAAGGCCCCCTATTATCTATTTAAATCGGCTGATAATGGGAGGCAGGAAGGAGGAAGAGGAGGGGGGACTAGTAGCAAAGGAGGCGGTGGTGAAGGAGGGGGGCGACCTAGGCAGAGGGAAGAAGCTATCCTCTGCGCTGCTGTCGCCTCATTATTTTCCGTCTTGACGGACGCCCGCGCTCAACCCCTGGATGAATGGCCCTGTGCTGAATAAGTTATCGCCAGACACACAAAGGGAAGAGTGCGCTCCACAAACAACATAGCAGTGATGCAAACGCATGAATCTCTCCCTTTTCCCTACTCCTTCTCCCCCATTCCTCCTCCACCAGCACCAGTGTTGCCTTGCTCCCTCTAGACGAAAGGCAGGCCCTGCCACTGACTGAGATCTCACCTGTAATTTCTACAGAAGCTCACAGCAGGTAGGGAAGAAAAAAAACGGAACGGATATAATAAAATAAAAGGGAAGGAAGGATGCTGGCTTGTTGTTTGCTGAAAAGATATATACTGTAGCCTCATTCCTCTATTTTGTTTCATCTGTCGCTTTTATTTGTGCAACTCCTCAATAAAAGACAGGGACCTCCTTAGGACAGCATCTTAAGATGTCTGCGAGAAGGCTTTTTGTTCTTAAGACTAGGCCCACAGCAGGATCATTGAAAATGGTTTCATGTGATGTTTATTTTGTTGCTTTTGCTGTTGTTTGGACAACTGAAGCTGAGGCTATCAAAAGAGGATCACCTCTGTATGATTCTCCAACGGGGCTGTTAGCTACAAAGTCCCTGTGGCTGCTAAATAGGAATTGGTAATCCAACTATCTAAACTCCCAAGGCTAGCCTTACTATCACTCTTACTCGACGTCACTCAAAAGTAGCAGAAAAACTTTTGGACAGGAGAGCGTCATTCCACCTCTGACGGCGAAATCAGAGGGTGCCGTGGCCCCGACAGGCGCGAGACGGCAGATCAAACATGGCGGGTACCCTTGGAGTGACACCTGGAGCCACTTCAAGGGATGAGAGCGCCACTGATCTCCAGTCATCTCGTCAGAACGACAGTCTGTCAGGGTTAAAGGAAGAGCGGAAAAACCAAGCGCCATCACCTAGGACGATATGAAGGAGGCTGAACCAAGCGTCACCTCAATGTCATCAAACTTGACCCTGCAGAATTGAGATGAACATTTTTTTTTCTTTTACATTAACCAAAGTTTAAATTCTAGTATGTTAGTTTGGCTCACGCTTCTTCTGACATTTTTAACAACTTCAAAAAAAATTCTAAGGACTTTATGCACTGCCACGGCAGAAATAATTACAATTCAACAAAGTCTTGACCTATTCATAACAAAACCTTCCTATGAGCCGGATAACAGAGAGAGGCAGATATGTTGGGGTAGAAAAAGGAAGCTTTGGCAGCCAGTTAAGCGAGTCAATCCTCAACAGACAAATGCATCCCTTATATAAAACAACAACACGTCTTTGCCCTTGTCAACAACCCCTTCCTCTCCAGCCCAGCCATGTGTGTGTATGTGTGTGTCTCGCTTTCTTTTTCTTAAAAAAAAGAAGAAAAAAAAACGTCCGATCAGCACTCTCTAATGGGCGAGGTGGTGGAAGAGAGAAGCAGACAGAGATGAAGCAGAAGGGAGAGTGAGGTGGTTGTGGCGCTTGTTTGGCTCTGGAGCAGTGAGTAATGAGGCTGAGGCGCACCCTGTCATTGTCCCAGCAGAAGCAGCAGCCTGTAGCCACTCACACAGTCAAAGAAAAACATGATAAAAAAACTAAAAACGCCCAACAGAGGAAAAAAAGTGCAGAATTAAAAGGCTATGTGACATCTGATACTAAAACAAAATTAAGATTTGACAAAATAATTGGCTAATATCAAAGTTCACTAATGAGGTGTTGTAAAACCATGAAATCAATGTAATAAAAGACAGTAAATTTGTTAAGAGAAAATAAGTTGTCAAAAAAAGTCACAAAAGGTAATGAATTTTTACAATTCAAATTCTGGTGTATTGCACTTTTACTTCTCCAATTATTAAGAGCAGAATAACTATCCGAGTCTACTTTGACTCTATAAAGACTTCTTTACCTTCTGAAATGTGTGGTCCACTAATGCCTAAAGTTAGCTGTTAGCATCACTAGCTGCAGATAGCGTAATACATTTACATTTAGTCATTTAGCAGATGCTTTTATATAAAGCAACTTACAAGTGAGTAAAACAATGTAAGCAGTTAATACAGTTTGTCCTTTAATGGTATGGTTACTTATTCCGCAAAAGATTCCTACACTCACCTAAAGGATTATTAGGAACACCATACTAATACTGTGTTTGACCCACTTTCACCTTCAGAACTGCCTTAATTCTACGTGGCATTGATTTAACAAGGAGCTGAAAGCATTCTTTAGAAATGTTGGCCCATATTGATAGGATAGTATCTTGCAGTTGATGGAGATTTGTAGAATGCACATCCAGGGCACGAAGCTCCCATTCCACCACATCCATTGAGAGCTGGTGACCATTTTAGTTCATTGAACTCATTGTCATGTTCAAGAAACCAATTTAAAATGATTGGAGCTTTGTGACATGGTGCATTATCCTGCTGGAAGTAGCCATCAGAGGATGGGTATACGGTGGTCATAAAGGGATGGACGTGGTCAGAAACAATGCTCAGGTAGGCCATGGCATTTAAACGATGCCCAATTGGCACTAAGGGGCCTAAAGAATGCCAAGAAAACCTCCCCCACACCATTACACCACCACCAGCACCAGCCTGCACAGTGGTAACAAGGCATGATGGATCCATGTTCTCATTCTGTGTACGACAAAATTTGACGCTACCATCTGAATGTCTTAACAGAAATCGAGACTCATCAGACCAGGCAACATGTTTCCAGTCTTCAACTGTCCAATTTGTAGTGGAGATGAGTGGTACCTGGTGGAGTCTTCTGCTGTTGTAGCTCATCCGCCTCAAGGTTGTGCGTGTTGTGGCTTCACAAATGCTTTGCTGCATACCTCGGTTGTAACGAGTGGTTATTTCAGTCAAAGTTGCTGTTATATCAGCTTGGATCAGTCGGCCCATTCACCTCTGACCTCTAGCATCAACAAGGCATTTTCGGCCACAGCACTGCCACATACTGGATGTTTTTCCCTTTTCACACCATTCTTTGTAAACCCTAGAAATGGTTGTGCGTGAAAATTCCAGTAACTGAGCAGACTGTAAAATACTCAGAACGGCCCGTCTGGCACCAACAACCATGCAACCTTTCTTTCCCATTCTGACATTCAGTTTGGAGTTCAGGAGATTGTCCTGACCAGGACCACACCCCTAAATGCACTGAAGCAACTGCCATGTGATTGGTTGATTAGATTCTTGCATTAATGAGAAAATGAACAGGTGTTCCTAATAATCTTTTAGGTGAGTGTATATATTCCTCCAAATGATACTATACACAGTATATACTATTGCACAGAAATCAAACACTTACACTGTCAGCCCATCTAAGGACCAAAAATCCTCCCAAGAAAAGATCAACAAGCACCCTTTAATCTGCTAAACATGATTGTGTATAGTGCATAAGTTCACATGGAGCAAATTTGACATATGTGTTTATCTTGAAGTGCAATGTGTGTTGTATAAAAGTTGAGCTAGAGGATTCAGAGGAGCAGACATAATGCCTGTTTTGGCTTTTTACTCTTTTGCCAGAAAACAACCAAAGTGGGCACACACAAAAAAGAACAGAATGCTTCCCCAGATAAGGTGGGACAGGACTGACCCAGAGGGATGAGACGGTGTGGGGTGGAAGTGAGGGGAGAGTAGTGATGGCAGCCTGAACAAATTGCAAAGCAAAGGGAATGGCTTTCAATGTAGTGCATGGAATTACAGAGGCAGCAACATGGATAGGAGATCAGAGGGCGTGGGATCCACTGGGAGTGATCTGCCACTCTCGGGACGCCAAACATGAAGCAGAGCTGTGGCTACTGTGATGAGTTCAGCTGTAATATGAAATAAAATGGCATGTAAAAGAGAACAAATTTGCCTTCTGCCATGTCAGACTGGTAAAATAGCCTAACATGAATTTAGGATGTTTGAGTGGTGGACAGGGTATACAAATTATAATAATTTTTATTGGGATAACACTCGGATTCATCCTGGTGGTATTTATCAAGATATGGTTGTACAAATGATAATATGCATCAATTTGAAATCATACCTTTTGGGAATTGCAAGTAGATTCCTAAACTTCATCATGTAAACAATGATGACACAGTTGAACACCAAGACTACCTACATATCTCTGGAGTTCAGTGCAGTATATATTAACCCTAAGGCAAAAACATGCAGATGTTGTTTTTGTCTTAACTTGATGCAAATGAAATAGGTAACGATGCAGCAAGGATTAGTTCATCCAAAATGTGAACGCGCCATACAAAATTTACACTGAACCTCCAAACTAACTGTTAAGAAAAATCAAACTAATTATAGGCCTCATGTAAAGAAGCTTGTTAAGACATCTATTGATGATACTGTTGCACTTTGAGCTTCTGCATGATCCTGGGCCGCTCATGGACTGATCTCTTAATCCGTGTCCAGAGCAAGAGTCCTCTTCTGAAGACTGTCCGTCCTGCCTGCTGCCCGTCACTCCCCAGTCCCAGCCATGAATATGGAGCTGTTCTGTGGCTAGGAGCTTGCTTATGTTTTCTGTCTGATATCTAGGCCCCATTCCCATTTCAAAGAGAGGTCCACCCGGGGCCTTGACTTTTTGATCTGCCTGGCGACTGAGTCGACCACCTGCATGTGGGATCAGCTGCCAGCGAGAGCAGACAACCCCTCTGCTTCAAAATATACATCCTCCCCCTTCGTCCCCCCGCTTCATTGCCCTTCACGGTGCCCCCTCCTTCCATGAAGCTGCCCGGAGCCCCAGTGGTCCTAACTGGGTCTGGAGCTGCATCCCATTCCCAACTGTTCTAACTGCAAAGGCCAAGATGCTTGAGATGTTCAGTGTGGCAGCAGGAAATATTGTGCAACAGTCAGTGCCAGTTTGCATTTAAAACAAGCCTGTGTCGGCTTGACACAGGAGCCACAAGGGCCTGTGACTTGACAGTGCTAAATCCCTCCACTATATGTCAGTGGCAAGGCGTTCACTTTCAATTGACTATTTAGTTTAGTCAACATTGAAAAATTATTTTCTATTAAAAACTGCAGGGGAAGTAGTGTGCAAAGCCCCTTAAAATCAATAGGAAAATTGATCACTCAAATGATAAAATTTGAAGCTTTAGGTTTTAAATAAATGAGTGACTGTTCTCCTTTAAACTAAATTAGTGCTGTTCAAATGTGATTGTGCAGCTCATTTAGCTTTTTAACTCAGTTTTCAGGAGAAGGTGCAGAGTAGCTCACCACTTTATTGCTTTTAGTGCCTACCAAAGGACATTTTGTGTATAAAACACAAGCTCTAACAGGAGATATGGCAGCTATAGAAGTACAATGAATACAGCAGTGGAACAGGTGTAAAACCACAATGTGAGTGGACCACTGTGCTATAGGAACCTAACAAAATGACAGTATTTGATTTTGTGATTATACATATGAATATCATATCAAGACAACCCTTACGTCTCTGTGGGTTTGCTGTGCCTGTAATGATATAATTAAAACCCATAGGATTTTCAGACTATTGAAATAAAAATTAACTACCAGCAAACAAGAATAATAACAATAGCCAACAAAAGAAACTTGATTTGTTAATGGACGATTTTTGCTAAAAGTCACCAAACTGTTTGCTTTTACCAATTACCCTCACTGGCATTGACAAGTCTCACAGTCAGACATTTGTACAGATTCATTTTCAAACAAAGCAACAGCTATTTCAGGTGTGTATTTCCTCTGACTGTTTCTCACAATGAGTGGTTTTCACAGAGTCTTTAAGTTAATTGGCTTTCTTGAACCATGACAGCTAGCTTAATGAGTGTCTAATTGTTTCTCAGCTGGGTTGATGTCCGCCAGACCATAATGACACTGTGCCGAGAGGTGCGAGTTAAAGCAAAACTAAACCAGGAATGTGTTAATGGTACACCCTCCCTGAATCAGAGGTTTAGCATGTATAAAAATTGCCCACTTCTCTCATGTTTTACTATATTCATTTTAATATAACAATTCAAATGTGTGTTTATGTTTATGGAGCAGAATGATAAAGTACAAACATGAGCAGCTGCAAAAAATGTGACAGGTTGTGAGAGAAGGTGATAAACAAATTGAGAGTGTTTTGATGTTAAATTGTATTCTTACGGCACAGACCTATAAATATGCTAAAATAAAATGAAAACGACAAAAGCTCCACCCACAAATTTCCTCAATAGACGCTACAATTACTCAAAAACATACAATTAATCAAAATGCGGAAGAGCTGAGGGAGAATGTAATGAAACAAATAAGAAAAATTACAAAAAAAATTGCTTGAAAAGAGGGACAGAGTAAGATATCACCAAACCTTCCTGAACTTCCCTCTCGATCTCTGTGAGTAAATGACTTCAGATTTGACATTTCCAGCCCAAGAACAAAAAGCACTCTTTTATTCAAACAGCAAGAAGTGGAAAAAAATGAGGCCGGGTTTGGGGGGGGTTCTGTCGCTGCTCCTGTCAAGCAGAAAGGCGGGTGCGTACTAGCGAAAGAGCTGCGCAGCCTTGGCCCCCACTTTTGGAAAGACCTCATAAATCCTGATTTGAGCGTGGCGCTAACCAGAAGAGGTACAGCACGTTGAGAGCGGGATGGGAGTGGCGGGGCTGCCTCTTAAAATGCTACGTCTGATTAAGTCTTCCCATTAGGTGACAGCTGAACTTTAACATTAATATGATAATATTGAAATAAGTGTGTGTTATTTACTTCAGCGTCAGAGGGGGTGGGAGAAGGCGGGGGCAGATGATGAATGATTCCTGGACAGATTCGGATGACATGCCAGGCCGTAATCAAACTTGACAAAATGGAGACATATGCAGAAATATTGGTTACAGTCGGCGTCACAGCCCTCCTCAGGCCTCCCCTCTCAAGTAACCGCCGTCCGACCCGTGAGCCGCCCTGCAAATTGTCTACAGGCACTGAAGCATCTATTTCAATTGGCACTTCCTTCCTGGCCCCGGGATTTTACATTTACTCCGTGTCATTTACATATTACTCTTAATCAAAATCCACAGTGGGCGACAAGGAGGAGGAGAAAAAAAAAAAGAAAAGACAAGAAAGAAGGAGCGGGAAACAAAACCGTAGCGTCACGGTTCAGGGGTAGGCTCGCAGGGACTTTATGAAATGGAGATGTGACAAGACATTACAGAGTGTGCAGACCACCGCCAGTGTGGAGTGTGTATTAGAGGACAGCTGGATAACATAATGGCACAGCTATTGAAAGGTTTGTGTGACTTTCTTCTGTGTGAACTTGCAAACAAAGGATGTCAGATGTAAGTGCAATATTAGGCACAAGGAATAAGAGAATGGAGATATATAATGTGTCTTTTCCTGCATGTATCTGTGTGCACACTATACTGGTTTAGTGGTCTGACAGGATTACCACAGCAGCTATGAAAGCAATAGTGTAGTGTGCTTGTCTCTGACTTGGGAGACTTTTAGTTAATGCTGGGTCATGACCACAAGTCACTTATTCACAGAGTCCAAAATCAAAAAGTTGCCTGTGATTCTTTGAGCTACCATTAGGGTGAAATGGTTTTGCATTGGCACATAGCGCATGCACTGGTGGCCGTGATTCACACACAGAAGTCCAGAAAGAGGGTCCCTACCTGGTGCTTACCTTCTGAGCATGCCAGTGAGGATGCGAGAACTCTTCCCCAGGTTGGCATCTGTTTCTCGCAGCTGAAAAGATACAGAAGAGAAGGTCTGAGTCACCTATGTTCTCAAGTTAATCTGGTCAACACAACTACAGTGATGGAAATAAGATAATTATTATTATTATTATTATTATTATATTTTTTTTACTCAGTCTGAAATTTTGAGTTGCTTTTAGAAAATTCCAAACATGTTATATATCAATATTATATATCAGAATTTTTTTTATAAATATAATAAAGACATGGAGAAGACCTATACAATGGGATATGGTTTATACTCTATTGCTGTAAATAGGGATATGAAACAATATTAAACATTTTGATGTAGAATGTAGCAATATATTTATTTTTACTGTACTTTTAAATGGGGGTCTAAGGGATTCTTATTCACCACAATAGCTGATTGGTGACAGAACCCCACTTTGTAAAAGCAAGCAGGAGCAGTGGCACAGTGCTATGTGTGTTATGTAAGGGACCAATGAAAACACACTCTAATGATGCCTCTAAAAATATTAGTGATTTTTTCCATTAAATGACTGTAGATGACTTGTTTCCTTGTTTACAACTGCAGTACAAGCACCTAAATTTGAACCAAAATATGGGCCATTATTCAGCAATATACACTCTAGACACATAGGAAAAATTTACAACAGTACATCATCAATCTTGTCTGCTTCGCCAAACTGGGAATGAGTCTCTTGTAGGGGATAAATTAACTATCCAAATTTACAGTAAAGTATCCTTTTGAGGCAGCTCCTGTACAAATTTTACACAATCCTTTCCAGTCAAGGTTTGAATACAATTTTTAGTTTCAAGATGTAGTCAATAACCACTCATTTATCCAGAGCATGCAACTTTTGCACATTTTCCAACAAAGCAACCCTCAGAAACAAGAGAGAAAAAGGTCCTTCCCTATGTTGTCCATAACAAGCTCAGGGAGTCCTTGAAGGTACACTTGAAATAAGGATCATGGCTATTCAAAGCTAATGTTGGATGTTGGGGTATCTCCTTTTCCAAGATTCTTTCTCTGCTTTTCTCCCTGCCAAAAAAAAATGCTGACGAAGCACAGAGAGAGGTGCAATTGACGTCTACCTGTAGTCGCATTTTTAAAGAGAATGAAAAGGGGGGAGTTGGGCAAAGAAAGTTTACCGTCTGGAGTCAGCAAGGAGTCATTTATCCTCATCACTCTCAGGGATAATCGCTTCTTAACAAAGTCACTAGTGCTCAGTATATTTTCATTAGTATTAATCCCTCTCTTACACACAACAGTTAAGCCATGCCTCATATGTTCATACTCCACTATCTACTACTACTCTCTGTTCCATCTTTCCCTCTGGCACTTGGAGCTAGTGTACCGCAGGTTGCGAGAGCCAAAGATCCATGTGGTACAGGGCGAGGAGGTGGGGGTCCTAGGGTTTGGGCCCTCTGGCAAAGACAACAAGTCCTGCAGTTGATGCCTGATGTCTGATTCTACCCACAGATCTGTCCCCTAGACGCTTCTCCCAAAATACATCTCTCTGAATCATTCCCTCTTTTCATCGGCCTCCCTCCACGGCATCGCCACTCAGTCCGATGTTTGCCTGCTTAACCTAAAAAGGAAAGCCACTGAAATTTGAACGATTTTAAGCCCGTTTCAAAACCAATAATGTCAAGAAAAGGAATGTTTCTTATGGAATAAAATAGAATGGAGATTCATTTGGGCTCTCAATATGTGCTCTGCACAGATCCACAAATGATATTCTTATTAAAGACGGACGAACAACACAAAGGGATCCCAGGGATTTCAGATTACTATTAAGAGCAAATACACCTTTTTAGCGATTGAACATTTTATTAATAATTTATCAAGAAATACGTTTTATATGAATACTTAATTATTTATATTTTAGCATTCACTAGTTTATTTTGGATTTACGCATCGGACATGTTAGTCTCCTAATATGGTTATTATTAAGTATATAATTTACAGATTTATTAGTGCAGTGTTACTGGATTTACAAAAGCATGTCTAGCTTTCAACAAACTGCTAACACTTACCAACTGAGAAGAGGAATTGTATGTTAGTGTATTGGTAACTGAACATTATTATGACAGGAGAACTTCAGAGGTGTGCACAGATTGCGTTTGATTACACTGCTGACCATTGTTTGCATTTTGTTGTTGCGTAAATGTCCTCAATAACACTTGTTAGTTTAGTGGTACGAGAGCTTCTGGACTGGGGTGACTCCAGAGCCCAGAAGGTTGCTTCTTAATCTGCTTTTAAAATTTTCCTGTGAAATGCATTTCTGTAGTGACGACTCACAAAAAAACTGCTTTGACCCTGTAAAAGTCTGTCTAACAGTACCACAAAGTGAAGACAACAGGCCATACCCCCCGCTGAGCAGAAGCACTAATGTCTCTCTGCTAGTATGCATTTGTATGCTCATTCATGCGCTGGTATTTCCAACCTCACCTATGTCACCTTTTATCTCTTCTCTAATGTGAAATTGTCCTTTGTTTTACATGTCTTTTGCCCATTAAATTGCCTTCGCTGCCCTCTAAGTGTATATGTGTGCGTAGTCAAGAAGACTCCTGGGAAGTAGAGAAAAAGCAACAGAGAGAAAGCAGCTTGTCTCGGCAGACACACAGTGGACCGTTTTGAAAGGAGACGTTTGATTTGCTTTGAAATCGCCCGTGCGAGGCCCACTGCCATGTTGTGATCTTTAAGCATTCTGCGTGGAAGCGGCCGTCAGGGCTCGGGGCCCCTTCCTGCGCTCGCTCTATCCTGTCTCTGTCTACCTGTCTGTTTTGCCCCGGCTGGAAGTGAGGAGGGGCAGCGGTCAGGATCTGGGGAGGTGAGGGGGGCTTCTGATGGAAAATGGAAACTGGAGAGGAGTGCTGAGAAGAGTAGGAGGGAAAGTGAGGAAGGATGGAAACTGGCAAAGTAAACTCCAGGTAATGATTTTGTGGTGGTGGTAGTGAAAGACGTAGCTTAAAAAAGGATGATTTCACTCCTGAATCATTCACTTTAAATAATTATACACTTGAATAAATAACAATGTGCTGATGCATATTTGTTTGTGCCCAATGTCTAGACCTAGCATTCTGCCAAGATATTTTAACACCTCGCTGGTCTCTCAGATAGTTGTGAGCAGATATACATGAGCATGGCCAGGTGGCATGTGGTTACTCACCCTTTCTCTGGCTCTCTGGATTTTCTCACGGTCAGTGTGCAGGTTAGAGAGGATCTCCTGACCCACTTGCTCTGGAAGACACATAACACAGGGAGTAACGACATGCACACCATTTTATGGAAGACATAACAAGTGTAATTAAGGGTTTGGTGGGCCCGCATCCAAAATCTCCTTTGGAATGAGCTCGAAGTACATAAAAGCATATGATTCTCATTGTCCTTGTGTCCCATAAATGAACCTTATAGGATCAAAATAAGGAAAATTACTTTTGATTGATTGGCAGCTACCTGCTTCTCTAAGGTCATAACTGGACTTGAACCAAATTCTGATCCCAACTATCTCACAGTAGCAGCCAAACAGCTCAGTGGACCATCAAGCCTTGGCTGTTTTCTTGATGGATGCCTCAAATGTACTGTTAAGTGTAAATGAGGGGATATTTGTGATAGCGGTTTATAAACAAAAAGTATAAAACACACAAATGGATACATTATTGGTAAAATATCAGTGTGTGTTTGCAGGAACATCTGTTTTAATCTGTCATCTCTATGTTTCTTATAGCTTCACACGTTGAGTCTGTGAAGCAGACAGCAGCCAATTTGTGATTGTATGTACACTGACTGAACAGGTGACATACACATTAGTGACAGTCACTACAACATTGCAGTTAAGTGTTTCCTAAAGCCTTATAAAATTCTGAAAAACAGGCACAGAGTTGCACCTCTGGACCAGCCGCCTTCATTAACTCTTTTTTTTTTTTTTAATTATTATTATTTTTTAAATGCACTTCTCAGTTGTAGTTGGAAACACATTATAAAACAGAACGAGGCACTTGACAAGCTCATCACTAGTCACTGTCAATTTCCTGTCCCTTGGGTTGGTGACAAAAAAAAATAATCAGAGCAATAAAACAATTTTGATCAACCAAACGCCCCACCCCTAAGTTAAAACCCACGACTGTCATCAGTGTAACCATACTGCTATACAGCGTTTAAAAATGAGGAAGGCACAGGATAAATCAGGCAAAAAAAAAAAAAAAAAGAAACAGAGTGAGGAATCTTTGCATGGATCAAAGACGGGCTTTCAAACACACCAAACAAATCCGAAATAAACAACGCACTTGCTGACTGTATTACACTACACAGGTGCCGCACACCAAAGGGCCCACGTGCTGAGCGTCTGTTCAGGGGGGTGTAACGAAGGGATCGGGGCGGTGGGCTACATCTGGCAGCTAAACAAGAGAGGAATAGAGAGAAAGCTAGAACGAAAATGGATTGTGAAGAAGTGAAGAAAGCACTGTCAAATGAACTAGCATTCACCGTTCCTTTTACCCCCCTTTACTCATCCCAGCACTGACTCAAATGCATCTTTTCCTGCCGTCATTAATTTCTAATCTGGGACAAGACAGATTGAAGGATACCCAGATTAAACAGTGCAGTCAGACAGTCACATGTGACAAATAGGGCAGATTAAAAGAGTGAGTGCAGGTATTAATAACCATAAAAATACACACCGTAGCCCCCTGCTGAAGAACAACAAGGGATGAACAGGAAAGCGCTGGTAGCATCTTGTGTTAAACAGACAAATAAGCACATCTATCTGTCTCTGTCAGAGCTGGGCTTTCTTTTAAATAAATGCCTGTGACAAGCGCTGGAGCAGCAGAGGTTTTTTGATGGCAAGTGCATTATTGGAAAAGGTTTGTATTAGGTGAAAAGATGGATGAGGTACTGAGGAAATAGAAATATCCTGGCCCAGATACTAGTTATAATGTTTTTTTTTATATATATCTTTAGACAAAAAAAGATACTTAATCAGCTGTTTTAGTTGTTGTATTGATCAAAAATATAGCTGACTATACAATAACCAATTAAAAGGAACCCACCAAAAACTGCACTAACAAATCCGTTTTATAATGGTGCCAAAAAGTTAGTTTCTTGGACTCAAAACTTCGTCATGGCTCGTTAGGAATAAACATTTTCTTGGCCACGCGGTCATTAGGGTTCAAATGTGTTCAACAAAGTCGCCTGACACCCCCCATCCCCCACCCAAAGCCAAACCATCAGTGCCATAACTCCCGAGGGACTTCTGTGGCGTTTATTGTCTTTATTATGCATCTTCCCCGACATTACTCATTGTTTGGCACGTATCTACATTTCCATTCATCTTATTTAAGCCCCGCAGTTCACTGGGGTGTGGAAAACTTTATTAGTTGCTGGGAAAGAAAACTTGTTGAACACACAAAAAAAGATGGCAAACAAAGCAATAATTTGACATTTTCATCATTAGGACTAAGACATAATAATTATAATACAATGAGTAAACATAAGCCTTGTCTTTAAAATGTAAAATCCCATTGATAAAAACAAAGCCAGAGCAGAAATAATTAACTGTTAATGCCCTGACTTGTTGCTCGTTAGAGTGTAAAATATTCCCCTCCAGTTTAAAAGCCTATTAACAATTAAAATAAGGCTGGCCCAGAGGCCTTGCTCTGACTCACTGGTTAAAGATCCTCATCCCCAAAGGTCCATTTAACAAGCCCATTATACCATTACATTTCACTCACACCAGCACCACACAGTCTTCATTTAACTTCTTCCTCTAATGTAACAATTACAAGAAAAGAATCATAAAGCAAGCACAATTATAAAGAGTCTATAGGAGTTAATGCCCTACACACTCACATTTAGTTGAAGTAACATTGACTTGCAGTTATTACCCGTCCTTGTCCAATGCTCTGATCAATACACATACAGTAAGTCGTCATTCATAATTGAGTGAAACTTTAGACATCATATACTGCCCAGCGCGGCCAGGGACAACACTGCCCAGGAAGTAAACAATTCCTTTTCTGAACAAACCTCCATATCCTTCAACTTTCTCAACATTTAATTGGACACATCATACATTTTACAATAGCTGTGTCAGGGCAGTTACAAACCGTCTGAGGCCTCTGACTCTTTTCCTGTGTCGGCTTTTTTATATTTTTGGCCTCACTGTCTCTGTCCCTGGAGCTGAAAGGGTACAAGACTTGACAGTGGTGTGCTCTGAGGCTCTGTCCTTTTCATTAAGCAGTTGAGCCCACTTTTTGAAGGTTACCACACACTAGTATCTTGACACACTCCAACAAACGGGCAGTGGGAGCTCTAGGGAGAACTATGGGAAGTAAGGAGAAGCTGGATGAATGTACCACAGTACATTTGCTTTCTCTCAAGCTCTCTCCAAACACACACTATGCTGCATATGCCAGCGACTCTCAGGTGGATAAAGTTACCCGTCTTTGTACACTTCCAGAGCAGCTTCTTTAAGGACTTCTCAAGTCTACAAGTGCCAAGTGACACACTTTCATCACCTCCATCAAAGTTGTACCCACACTGGGATGTATTTGTAATGCTGAGCCCACAGGCCATGAGGCTAGCTCCTTCACACTGAGCGCGATCAGAAATAAAGAGGTGCCAACTGCTAGGTCACAAGGGGGCCATGTAGCATCGAGGGGACCGGAAAATGTTATGACAGCTTCCTTATGATAACAACCAAGTCTGTCGCATTTTAATCAGGAATGTTAGTCTGACGGAAGGGCAACCAAGGATTAAAAATCATAGGTTTTCACAAAAAAAGTTGCATTATTGTCAAACTGAAATTTCTTGCAAGACTGTACTAAAGAATCATCACAGTTTACATAGTTCTCATTTTAAAAAGATATTCTGGGATTTTTTAATGTGCTTTTATGTCCTTAGTGTGGTGTAGGATGGATTTCCACAATGTCAATCCAATAGGTGCAGATTAAACTGCCTCGAAAACCTAAATGGACGGACATACAGAGAACAGGGGCAGAACCAAGACGCAGATGGACAGATGCAATTTGAAAAACATGCAACAACTCAGAAAGACAAGCCAGCTCCACTTTGAATAAATGGTTACAATTGGTGAAATGATATTACTACTCAGGGAAATTGTTGTCAATCAGAGGTATACCAGACCCATTTCAATTCATGAAGTGAATGGGTCTGGATGGCCAGGCCAGGTGTATGTAGTTTGACGGGATATCCAGTTGAATTTTCCTCAATTTAATCCGTTATCAAGTTTCTCCAAAAGCATCAGCATCAGAGGAGGACAGACTTTAAGCTTCTGGTTTCAGAGTAGTGGAATCTGAGCCTTTACCTGTTAGGACAAGTACAAGATATGTTCTGTGAGGTGGCCCACTCCATGGCCCGGCTATTGCATGTGTATGAGCGGCGCTGGGCAGTCAGGGCACATTTCTGGGGCCTTTCTTCACTCCACCAGCCTCTGTTTTATTCATCGCTTGTGCCCTGACCCCGCAGAGCTCCTGTTCTGACAAATCACTTCTGATTAAGACAGATCTCGGTTAGTCAGCCACTCAACTTGGCCTATTCATCATTCCAGGAGAAAATATCCCTCCTCCCCCCCGGCTCGTTTGCCTGTCCGTCAGACCGGAGCAAGCCACAAAAGAAATTTCCGCTGCTGTTCTAAATAGCTGATTACAGACAATTGGAGGACGGAGAGACCTAAGAGCATCTTATGGGTGATAAGACGCAAGTGTAATGGGTATAAATGACCAGGCGTGTTAGAGAGCAGCTGGTAATAGAAGTATTTGTTGAAAGCTGGAGTGGGTGGAAGAGAACTGAAAGCTACATTTCCCATCTATTTGAGCTCCCCCTCTTCATTTCCCTTCACCTTACCCTCAAAGTCAAAATCTCAGATCAGCAGATTTACATTTTCTTTTTTTTTTTTCTCAGTGTTCTTTGCCACTGGATTAGAATTGATTAGGTTGGTGAGGAATAGCTAGTCTTACTTTTACAAAAAAAATAAGTCACAGATTGTAGTGGTACTTGAGACTGACTGAAAGACACTTCCAGGGTCTCGGTAGTATAGTATATAATTGAGCCCACTTTTTGAAGGTTACCACACACTAGTATCTTGACACACTCCAACAAACGGGCAGTGGGAGCAAGTATTAGACTTGGAATACATTTTTGGGGGCGTTTTCTCAGTGTCTAAAATATTTTTTATAGTCAATGCCACAGCAACAACATTCCCTGACTGTACTGAATATCCATAGAGCCATTATGTACAAAGTTTTTCTGTAACAAAGTAGCACAAACAGTCTTATTCAATGCAAAATGACATAATGTAGACAGCCACAAAGCTATTGTATTAAATATTTCCAACAAACCAGATTAAATTAACCTGAACGCCAACCCCACCAGGGGCAGAGGGCTGCAAAGTAGGAGGGGTAAGTGGAGAGTGAGGGTTTGTACCAGCAAATTGCTTGGACTTAATCAGCCAGTCTTACTGAAGCATCCAAATGAAAACTAATGGACTTGGGTGCTTGCTGTGATTGGCCCTATGCACAACATTGTGCTAGCAGCAACATTGCTTTCTAAGGGTCTTCAATTAAAAAAAAAAGCAGGGAATTTCTACAGACGAGTGGTCAGCCTATACACCTATTCTAAGTCTAGCCCGATTGGTCAATTGTGACGCTCGAACACGGCAGACTTATTAATTCCATTTCCAGTTCTTGGAAAGTGATTTTTTATGTTTTGATTAAGCTTGGTCAAAATTGTAAAAAATGTATGAAGTACAAAATTAAAACTCATATCCGAATGGGCTAATTTGTGAATGCATTATTCATTGTGCTGACATTTGTGACTCACAATTGGAATAAAAAAAAAAAAAAAAAAAAGGCACATTGTACAATATAATAAAAAAAAAATACTATAAAACTAATAACAGAAATAAAAACACCAGCAAATCAAGCTACAGTCTAATGTGCTTTAGCCTAAAACTTAAATAATTAAATTAACATTGACTAGATGTAAAAAATTATGCTGCCAAACTAAATGACTGTATCTAAGAGAAAGGGCAGACAAATAAATGAGAGAATATAAGTTGGACACTGGCCGAAAACATATTGCACCATCTTAAGCTTACACAACGATCCTTAGATTGGCGAGTAGTATATATATCCATGAAAACAAGTGAAATCAAACACAACATCAAATTCATCCGCCCCTCCTAAAACTGAACAGAAAAGTTTGCCAGTCTGTTGGAAATGGACTCATGGAGAGATATATAGAAGGACGGAGGAAAGAAGAAAGGCAAAACTTGACGTTCGTCTCGTTGGGTTTTTCAACAGTTTAGGAGCGCTAATCATCGCATTACTGTTGATTAAAGGCTTTTTACGCCTCTAATCAGAAAGTTGACAGGCAGATCAAAGAGCCCAACACAAATTTCTTGCCTTTTAATTATCTTTACAACAGCACACCTCGGGCAGCTCTTCCCTGCCTATCTCCTCAAACTCAGTGAAAGACTGTTAAAGTAGATCTAACACGCAGCAACAGTTCATTATCCAATGAAATGGGTGAAGGAGGGAAGGGGGGGCGCACAATCACACTGCATTAGGAGTTTATGATTAGTGGAGACCAGGGGGAGGCCTGCCGTCTTCTTTATTAACATGTCCCAAATTGGAACACCTTAATTATGTTTGTCAAAATCGGACGTGGAATCAAGCTCATTTGCATGTTTTGACGAGGCCTGTTGGGAGTCTCCTTCGATTTTCATCAGGAGTATTATAAGCTTTTCTCAACACCTACTGATAATAGGTCCTCAATGAATGAAATGTGCTTTGTTGAATTCACTGTTGGTGAATCCAAACCAGTTCACAAACGACTGAAACACACACAAAGACTGTCTAGACAGTGTTGATCAATGCTTGATCGCCTCTTCTGTTCAAACCGATGAGATTGCAACTGTTTCCGCCCAGGTGTTCCTTGTCAAATGCTTTGGACATGAAAAAAATACTTCACTTTGGAGGTTCTCAAAGTCTTACACATTTCTCAACGCTACAACAGATTGCAACTTGACTCGTGATCGCATCCTATTTGAATATGAGAAAGCTAAAGACCACTCCCTCCCCTTTTTCCTATTAACAGCTCATAAATGAATTCTTGTTACGTCAATGACATGTAAAACAAGCATGGACGAAAACAAACAAACAATCTGCGGGGGGACAGGACTGTCAGCAGCGATTTAGAGACAGGAAAAAAGCAGGGCATACAAGCCAGACATCAAACATGAGCCCGAATGGTAGACGCAGGCCATTAGATGTGCTTGCACTGACAGGATCTGACAGTTGGAAACACTTAAAGATTATTTCCCTCAAACTTTGAATTCATTAATAGTCATGAGCTGAGGATGAGCCCCAGAAAAGAGCAAAAGAGGAGAGGGCGCACACTGGAAGAAGGCTGTAGAGAAAGTGTTACACCAATCAGGAACAAGCTGCAGGACAGAGGACTTACTTAGTACCGTTACACTAGAATACATTTACTTTTTGGTTTAGGTTAATTGTCTAATTATACATAAAAAAATTTTAATGTTGAGGGTAAGTAATAATTATTCCTTGCAGAGGTAATCTCGCCCTCTCATGTGAAGATGATGCATGCAATTCTATTAAGCAAAACTAAGGTACTCTGACAATTCTTCAGCGCAAGAGAACACAAGCGCCTGTTATTAGAACACTGCGTCATTGTGGTCTCGCTGACACGCAGCACAAACACAAGTTTGTGTTTTACTTTCGGGTAATACGACGGCACTTCCCCGCACTGGTAAAAGGAAAATAATACTGCTATTATAGGGAGACCATGAGGCACACAAGGAACTCACAAAAGAGCCACATCATGCAGCTCATTTAACAATGAGTGGGAAGACAGAGTTGAACGCAGATTATTGTCAGCTGCCACTGTGAATACACACAACATGGCACGACATGTGAGGGCATGTCAAAGCTCTTGTGTTCTGGATCCATTGTCCTCATGTGGCTCATATTGTTTCTTTAAGATATATATACTGCAGTAATAAAAGCAACAATATCATCAAGGTGTTCTATAAAAAGGGATGAGAAAGACACTGCTACTACTATATACCCAAAAATCTAATTATTTTAATACCAAGTCATTCAACAAACTTCAATAAATCATTTCCAGATTTAGCCACAAAAAAGTGAGGTGGCCAAATTTCCCTGTTCCTGACAAAAATGTGATGTAATGGTGTGCATCAGTGCTGGTGTGACAAGGTGTCTCGTGTTCTTCATCATTAACTAAAACAGGCCCAAGTGAATCCCCAACACGTCTGCCACCTTCCTCTACACTAATGAAGCATATCTAAGTTTTAAGACATGGCAGAACTAATTTAATCAACCTTCTAAGGGGCCTCAGCGCCATCAAATTAATTATTCATAAAGGACACAATATTATAACTCAATTGTCAACTCAGTAGCCGGCCTTTCTTTAACCTCCCCCTGCCTGTCGCTCGCTTTTGTCTCGCAGTCCTTCCTTTTAAAGCAAATCCTTCGGTTTTAATCTATAACTGAGCAACAGACGTTGTCACAGTAGCTGCCGAACAAAATAATTTGCGTTTTGTGCTTTTGAAGTTTGCCGATGGTAGGTGACAATAGGGTAGAGGAACGTTAGTGCGATTGGCTCAGTTCCCTGTGGGTTTCATGGTATGCAGATGGGGCCAGCTTCACAAAAGAGAAAAAAAAAGAATTAGACAAAGATAAAGTCATCAAGTCTGTATTAACACAACCTTCGATAGCTTTTATTTTCAGTTTATGAATAATGTATCCCATCTGGCAAAGCTAATCTTAACCACAGAGTTGCTTAGACAGGTTGGTCAACAGGAGGTGGGACAACATATCTTTACACACAGCGGTTCTTTTAGCCAGGCGTCATTTTCTCTTCAGGGGTGGGACGCTGGTATGTGACCCTGTCATGACTGACAAGAACAGCCAGGCACAGCTACAACACCCTATAGTGAGGAACCATTACTAATGTGCTGATTCCTCATATAAGAGTATGGACACTCAGTGAAAGCCAGCATGTGGCCCACACAGCCAGAGCAGACCGCCCAACAGGAAAAATAACTACCAGCTCCATTTCTCTTATTACAGCTATTGTGGCAGACTATATCCAGCTGCACAGGAGTCTCAGCATCAATCAGTGCCACAAAGAAACAGTAAAAATACAAGTGTTAAAAGGTAATTCAATTTAGCAACAGCTAAATACTAAAACCACAACCATCACAGAGCCATTATGGTTAAAGTGCAAGCAAATCTTTATACTACCTTCAACACAAACATCCCTCATGCTTTTATATAAATGATATTACAAAGAAACATACTATACAATACAGTAATTTCTTTCAAAAAAGTTTTATTGTGAAAAGAATAAGTTTCAAAGATTATTACTTGTCCTTATATATGAAGTGGGAGATGATTTTTAGTTTAGATAGAAAGCCTTTAAAGGAACAAACTTTTTGCAAAATTGTTTACGACCCAAAAAATGAAGTAGACTGATTATTGATGGTATGAATGCAGCACAAATTCCACAGATTGTAACGGCATCATCTGCATGGAAGATAAAATATGATCCATGGCTGCTTTAACAACTGCAATGTGAGCTCTGACACCAGGCAGCTTTCGCATGCTCCATTCCCTGATTGTAATTGAGGGCGACGCGTGACAGCCCCCCAAGTGCCCTTCTGCAGTGGCCCGGGGCAGAGGGCTCACTGACAGAGGATGCACCCGAGACGGTGGCACTGGGTCCCGGACTGGCACGGCCATGGCACAGTAGCCTTAGGGGCGCCGACCTGCGTCCTTCCAACCCAGCGCAACTCGCAGCGCCTCACCTCTGTCACCGGCGTCTCAGAGGCTAACGAGAGGGCAGCCCAGACTGCTTAACTATTCCACCACATCCGTAAGAGAGCTACGCAAGCCTGTCAATGTTCCCCTCTCACTGCTCAGAGACCTTTGGTGAAATGAGTGTCAGCCCGAGGAGACAGGCGCTCATCAACACTTTATACCTGGGAGGTATATTAATGCTGTGATGACTTCCTCCAAGAGGGAAAAAAAAACCTTTGTCCTCCTTGAGTGAGATAAAGGACAAAGCCTTGGACAACTTTTGAGGATGTTAACTTTGACAAGGTGGATGTAATAGAGAGGCAATAATAAAGTCTAAGAAACCCAATCATTGTGTTATATGGAAAAAAATAATCTGGTAACTTATAAATGTGCTAAAGAATCAAATGTGACTCTTTGACTTATGGCAAAGTTCCTTACTTGGGTTGTACTTTCAATATTGAGTTTTTACCATTTGCTCTTTGGCACAGACACAAATAAGGCTTTAGAATAACTTCTACTGGATTAACTGAGCCATAACTTCTACATTTGGTTTTACAGCAAATTGACTTAAGACTCCGATTTGACTAAGATTTGTAGAATGCAAACACAGAATGCAAAGACAGCTGAGATAACTCAAAAGAAGTTAAAAATATATGTGATACGTGGCCATGCAGTTCTAAAATAAGCTATATTTATACAAAGTTAATCTTGATCAATAGCTAACTGTGATAGAGAGGAATAGCATGATGTTAAAGAAGAAGAGCATGGGAGTTTGAGCAGAGAACAAGAACGTAAAAACACGTTGGTTTCTGTGAACAGATCCTCCCTGCCAGGATCTGAGTTCCAAATGAAACTTCACTTCCACAACAAGTGGAGCTGGAGGCCTACTGGGGACTATGGTATCCAGTCGGAGATACATAATTAAAGCAACACAGTGAGGGAGTGTGTTATTACCAATGTTTTCATTAGGCTGAGTTAACACATCCGCCTCCCTCTAGACCTACAGACAACAGCAAGAAAAAGTTAATGGAAAGAATGCTGACAGTGGGCTTGAGAATAGTGTTGATATCAACGCTGCATGATCCTGTACTGGCCAAACAGCTACTTTCGAAAAAACATTTAATTTTGACAATATGAAAGGAATATGAAAAAGCTTGCACCGGTTTACTTTTTTTCATGATATTTTCACTCTTTCCATAACATCCAGGCTTAAATTAGCCAGGATTTTTAAGATCAGGGACTGTTTTTTAGGCTATGAAAAATGGATTAAATGAAGAGGAAGTCTGGCCTAATGAGCTCCCTGGGCTACGGAGCAGCAGGGACCACGAGGGGGAGAGAAGGGAATCGAGGCGAGCCTTTGAGGAAGAAGGGGCTGCAGCCATTGCCCAAAGTGTGCCAGTTTTTCCTCCTCTCACTCCAGCGCCAATGGCACAGACGGCACCTGGGCGAAGCTTGGCCGCCCTTGTCCTGTGCCAAAAGGAGAAGAGGGAGCAGAGTTTGTGTTGAACCTGGAAACTTCTATCATCCATGCAGTTCTTCTTTGAGGTACTTTTAATGGACTAGTTTGTTGCTGATATAGCAGGAGCAGAAGTGGAGGCTGGTGAAATGTGTTTTATATTAGTGAAAATAAATCGACCAACGCATACAGAAAAAGAAAAGCCAGGTTATGCTGGGCTTTGCAATCTAAAATCAATACGGCAATTCGTTGAACATTTTTTCCTTAAACATCATTGGATTTGTATTGCCCTCCAGTTTGACTGACAATGCATGTATGGTAGTGATGTAACGCATTACAAAACTTACGGTTCGGATCACATTACAGTTTTTGAGTCACGGATTGGATTATTTTTTGGATCAGCTAAAAAAAAAAAAAAGGGGGGACAACCGTCTTGCATCTATTAGCCAAAGACATATTGAAATTCATTTGAGCCCTTGTCTAGACCTTTGCAAAGCAGGCTTATGATTACTGTCTGTTATGCTGTATATTCTGAATTATAAGAATTATGCAGTAATGATGATGAAACTTCTCACCGACAAACTCAGAGAGATACTGGTCAAGCATGTGTGACAGTTTCTTTTTTATTTAATTTTTTAGCAGACAGCGTCCATTTCCATCTGTAGTCCTATATTGTACATGCTTTCAGAAGTGGGGGAAACCGGTAACATCTGGAGTACACGGGAAGAACATGCAAACTCCACACAGAAAGGCCCCGCCCTGGATGGGAATCAAACTCAGGATCCAGGAACCATATTGCTAAAAAAAACAAAAAAACAGCTTATTGTCAAGTTTTTGGATTTACCAGCTGCAATTGATTGCATCACATGTGCTACCATACAATGAAACGTAAATGTGCACTTCACTTCTGCGCACGGCTGACGTTACTTTCTTTCTCCAAACAGCTAGAACTACCACGGTCATACATGTGAATTAAATTATGCTAGCGGCTTTTCAAGTTCTTCCGCATCGCTGCAAGCCATTTTGCTGATTAATCAGTTACGTGAATGCTTGACTCTTTCACTCTGCGATCGTTAAAAAAATAAATTAAGATAGATCAAAATACAATTATATCCCTAATGTATGTAAATAGGCTAAATTACTAAAGCTAGATATGTTTGCTCACGGGAAAGTGCATATCTTGTCTGATAGGAGGTGTTGAATGTCATGTAGGATACACCTTGGACAATAATCGAGACGAATGGAATGTATGGAAATGTATGTATGTATGGAAAGGGTGGGGGGTGATTGTACAAGTGTGTGGGGAGGTTTT
Source organism: Neodontobutis hainanensis (assembly GCA_024349245.1). Taxonomy (NCBI): domain Eukaryota; kingdom Metazoa; phylum Chordata; class Actinopteri; order Gobiiformes; family Odontobutidae; genus Neodontobutis; species Neodontobutis hainanensis. Next base: position 7,782,855 of record JALDNG010000017.1, on the reverse strand, counting down.
TAGATTAGACTGGCAGGTACTGTAGTGGCTCCTGGATCTCAGCCAAAACAATCTGTTAAGGGAAAATCCAAAAGAACACAAGAGGCGATACAGATCTTTCATTCACCTTTAAGAAACATAGGTCAGAAGGAAACATAATAAGCAACAAAATGATCGGGAGAGCGAAAGAACAACAGCTCTGGAAGAGGACAGAAAGGGGACAGGAGTGGAGCTGGCACATTCCACAGCTACTTTTCCTGACAGCGCTTAGAAGCTATCAGAGCCTCTCGAGCTGCCACTCCGCTGTGCTCATAGGAGGCCTGTCATTACAAATTGCCCAGATTAAAATACCACACTCGCAGGACACAGGCCGTGACCTCGTCTTGCCCCGTTGCTGCAGAGCGCCAGCCCAGATATTCAGCAGCACTGCACAGAGAGGAGAGGCTGCCAGGGTACGGCAGGGCACTGGGGTAAGTTCAGTTAAAGGGAAACACTGGCAGTGGAGAAGTAGAGTGTAGGATGACAGGATAACAACAAATAAGATTACCCTGTGAAAACCTGAGATGGATGGACCACTATTAACTCTGACTGAGACTAAAATTTGAAACTACATGCCCCAAAACCTGCTGTTTGTAACATATAGTAAAATGGAAATTCATTGGTGCAAATAAAAAGCCCCCTGGAGTGTGAGGGCCTTTTGCTGCCATATTTTTCTGTAAAATGTTTATCTTGAATACAAAACAAAAATCCAGACAGCTTTTGATAAGTGCCGGACAGTTTTTCCACATGAGAACTATTCGCTGAGGTGCAGTTTAATTAGGCTAATGGTAACAAAGCACTGAGGAATGCCAGGTTTTCAGCTCATGCCTCGTGTACATGTCAACTTGTATTTCTGTATGAAGCAGACATATGCAAACGGAGAATAATGAGTCCGACGTGTCCCCGCATCTATCTGGTGCCAACGTGAATCGTCTGTCCTGACACTGAAAAATGACCTATCTCAGCAAGATTTGGAGGGGGGCCGGTGTGTGACAGTCGCCGGCACTGTGCTGACAGCGCAATAGAGTAGAGGAGAAAGGCATCATTAGGATCACACACACACATTGAAATATACAAATACACACTTTTCACATCACCATACAAATATTCATGTACCAACGCTCAATCAGACACGAGAAAATGTGTGCATGCCTACTTGCACCCAAAAAGAAAAGGGAAAACATCTCTTGACTGATATTTTGTTCCTCAAACAGAGCATGACGCCGTGGCCGTTGTCATGTCACAGTGGCAAACACACTGTGACAGAGGCAGACGGGGCTAAACACAGCCTGAACCGACAGGAACAATAGATTTTATCACATACGCAAGTTTAGAGCTTTAATATACATATAAGTAAACACATGACTAAATATAGATTCTCTGCATAGTACTATAGAGAACTGCAGCTAAAATAGGATTCAAAATAGATTAGGCTGACATTACCTGTCATGCAAGATACAAATCATTGTCTAGAGATGGATATACAGCAACTGGGATCATTTTCAGGCCCTTTTGAAATCATGGTGTGACCTTGGTTCAAATCATACACACAAAGGCAAACAAGTCCCTATTTTATAATACCTGCATACAGATGAAAACTATCCTCCAACAACCTGGCATATTTACATCTGTATGATTAGTTACAGATGTAAAGAGTGATGTTAACAGTGATGCAGAGGAGCGGGGTTTGAGAAGCCAATTGGGAGCTAAAACTTCAGCCACAAGGGGTCACAAGTGTCAGGAAAAACCTCTGGAGTAAAACATACACTAAACATGCTGATCACAAGATGATTAGCTCTGGCGACCCCTGAAGGAAAAATATATTCTTGATTCCAAGTCTCTTATTTTATTTATTATTTGTTTATTTGACGGGGACCAAACACAATAGATATATTGCACCAACCGAGAATAGCTAAACGCTCATTTTTATTTGTTGTCCCAGGGCAGCAGCAAAGTGACAGTGCAGGTTAAAGACAACAGTGCATTGAAGCCCTTTGTCAAATTTTTGTTTGACCTACTGGCTACATTCCTGATTTTCCTTTAGTTACTATTATCTTCAGTAAGCAATCAATTGCTGTAAAAATCCAGGACTTTCCAAATATAATCAAATATTTGTACAAAGTGACAACATAGAAATAAGCCTGCAGCCACACTTAATGTAAAACCACTCATGCCAAAAACAAGTATGTAACAGTAGGGCGATATTCTGAGCCTGTACCATCACTATAGGCCTCTCAGACTCAAGTTGTGATGACTCATCAAGGCTGACGCAAACATTCATAACGGCAACTATAATGGAAATGAATGCTACGCTTTCCAAAACACAAACAATTATTATTCAGTTTAAGTAAAAGGCAATGTGCTCAGTCTCTATTGGCTCATTGTTGGCAACAATGAGGCTAATAGTGCATCATTACAGGTAAGTAAAATGCACTTCAATAAAACCTTACCTGGTTAGAATAAAAGTTCTTCCACCCATGGCCCATATGGTGTTGGCACAAAAACACCCACACAGTCTTAAATATGAGGCAAAACACAAACTTTTAAAAAGAAAAAGGTTACTCAGCAAATTAAAAAATAATATGAAAAGATGGTTTCAATAAAAATAACTTGTCTATTTGAGATACTGGAACAAATTGCAAGAAGATTGGTGTCATACTAGTCATTGTGTCATTGGCATTAACTCACAGTGATGAATGTGCTAAAATGACAGACAAGTTTTCCTCACATGCTCCTCTCCTGAGAGCAGATGACAACTGAATGATGTGCAATTACACTCATGACTTGTTTAATTGCCCAGAAAATGTCTAACAAGCATTGATGAAAGATAGTTTACAAGGAAATGTTGTGACAGAAAAGTATTGCCACACCGAAGTACAACTGCTGCCCATCTAAACTTTGTCTTAACAAGCATCTTTTTTGAGGGAGTTATTTTAATGTTTACATTTTAAAGTCAGTGAGAAAACTTGGATTGGGAGTCTTTTTTTTTTTTTTTTAAAAACAACTTAGGTTTCGATCCCGTTGGCTCATTCTGTATTCCTCATTACAGTAGAGAAAACAGAGGGGTGAACAGAGGCAAGCTGAGATACAGGAAGGTGACAGAGGAAGACACAGATCCCCAGTGACACGCAGAGACATAAACAGTTGATAGTTATCGGCGCACCGACACCAGGTTATGTTGCTGTAAGGCTTACAGCAATGATGTCTGGAATGGCAAAATAGAATCACAAGACATTTTATGACAGACAACCTTCGCTGAAATAGGTCATTGTGAAGATTTAGTAAATTTTTTATTAGAAAATTTATTATAAATTGCTTATACATTTAAATTTGCTCAGATTTATATTATTTTAAAAATAACTGAACATCAAGTGATACCTTGCGGTTCTATTGTAGTACACACACTGTACGCTCTACACAATCATACATGTACCATTGATTAGTCTTGTAGCTAAGACAACATGAACCAAGACCAAGTCATAATTATGTCTACACTGACAAGACTTGTGAAAGTAAATTTTACGTTTAAGTTGAGAGGTAAAACCGAGTCAAGACTAAGACAGTTGCACATGTGGGGAAAGATAGCAGGCAACAGATATCACAAATTTTATCATCAGTGAACAACTCACAGGTTAGCATGCTAGTGTACAGTGAAGGTCAGATAAGCTATCAGTGTAGAGTGCGCTCATCAGTGATTTAAAAAAAATCTAAAAACAATCAGTGGAATTGAAACTAAAAGCAAGATTTCAAGTTCTCATATGATTGATCTTCATTGCAAACCCTAATGTGCTGAGCCCCAACACTGTCCCATTCCAGTTTGCAAGTCAGATCACCTCAAGTTGAATTTCAACCACAACATATCCTTCCTCTGTCTTCTCGGGTCATGCTCTCCATAAAAAAGAAAAAAACTTCAACTAATTAAAATAAACAAAAATATCCTTGCTAGCAGCTGCGCAGTATTCATATGGTATCATACCTGGACAGTACAAGCATATAATGTATAATGTATAGCCCACTCGCCCGGCGCACGTGAAAAATATGTACATATTCCAAAACAATGAGGTGGTACACAAGTGCAAGTGGCAAGAGGGAGAGACACTGGGAGTGTGTGTGTGTCTATGAGCACAGACAAACTCCTGACAGTGACCCCCGTACCTCATCTCCGGGGCATAAATAAACATGGGTGTGTGTGAGAGAGCTAGCCGGTGGATTATAATCACACAGAAAAGGAGAATCAAATTTATTCTGCTGCTGCCATTAATATTTCAGTCCTGTTACTGTAGCCCATGTGAAAAGAGCATGAATGATTAATTTAGACATCACCTCTGTCACAATCCCTTACCAAACCTGGCCCGTGATACGCACCTTTGAGAATAGTAAACAAAAGGTGGGTTCTCCCAGAGATTTTTTTGTTGTTGTGGTCTGGTTTGGGTTGTTCCTGTCTGGTAAGTGAGGGGTGAGGATGAGGTGCTGTTGTCGGACAAGTTGGCTGCCTTTGTGGTTTGCGAGTGACATTCAGGTGGTAAAGCGGACGGCACTTGAAGTTGTGGGGACGGTGACTTGGAAGTGATGCACTGTGATATGAAAGCTGGTGGTCATGGGAGTCATGGGATAGATTTGAACTCTACAGTTTCTCTGAGAAAAAATTCACACTAAACCAATCAAATCTCGCAAATCTTAGAGGCTGATATAAATATATATTTTTTTGCATATTTTATATCTTGGAGGTGCACCTAATGTATCATGGGCTCAAATACAAGCCCTTTGAAACTGGTGTAGACTCCATAGCTGTCGATTTTGCATGACACTTGTCTGACAAGTGGAGATCACAAGGAGACACGATCTATCCATCAGACCTGTGCTGCCACTGCCGCTGTCTCCAAGGCCTGAGGGCGTGGTGCACAAGACCTGTGCATAGCCTAGATTTGTCTATGAGCAAACTACTGACTATGTTTTTGTGTAAAAGTCGCCCATTTTGCCATATTCATGTTACGTATCACAACGTTATGCATTAAGTGTTAATGTGTATGTGGCCACCTGCTGAGAGTGAGCCACGGGGGCAATGCGTGGAAGGATGACACTGATGCGATGTGTTGGCGTGTGCCCTCAGGTGGTTTTGGTGTGGTTGTCATTTTGTTGTTTTTGGTACTGCTCCCCCCTCCTGCACCATACCCCACATTATTCAAACAACACACCCCAAAGTTCCATAAATAAATAATCTATTCAACTGGCTGGATTGATGAGCAGTGATGGAGAAGTATCAGAGTGTAATTTTTTTTTTTTTTACATATTTCTCATTGTTTGGACAAAGTCTTTGACAGGCGCTTCTCTCTTGGGAGATTGAGCATATCAGAAGTGGAAGTGCTGGTTTAGAAGGATGCCGTCTCATAAAGCGCTGTGTGAGTAAGTAAACATCTATTCCAATTCAAATCAGGGCTTAAATTTGTCAAAAAAAAAAAAAAAAAAAAAGTAAGTTTTACTATATCAGAATTGAGTGAACTGGCTGTGATGGTTTCCGAAAGAAGAATTAATAGACCTGTTGGTCATTTAGTTTAACGGCAGTAGCTGATTTACAAAAAACATCGGGCAATACAATCAAATACTGGCAATTCATTTTTTTGACACTTTCTTCTCCTTTATGCAACAAGAAGTCAAAAGCGCTGTAAATAAATTAGAAAATTGTAATAGAAGATCATTGTATACAAAACCCAGAAGTTCTTACTTACATATATGTGCGTACATGCTAAACACACTACCCCTAACTCCAAACAAATCTCCACAGTCTTTGGGACCTAAAGAGGTCAACATGCATCTGAAACTTCTTTGTCTTTCCTCAGAAAAATGAGTGGGACTTAAAAGCTGCAGAAACTCTGCACCGACTCTCTTTCTCTATAGTTCCTAAAGCCAATGCAGATCAATACGCTGCCATACATACCGCAACAGGAACAACTCTTGTCAAAGGTTACTCCTTCTTCTCTGTGATTCTTTCTTTACTTCAGCACGGGCGGAGGAGGATGAGGAGGACCAACGAGAGCGGGGAGAGAGAAGAAGGAGACTACTGCGTAGAGACAGATAAACCGAAAATGATCCTTCTCTATAGTAGCGGAACTCCGTGCTAATGGGTTTTGACACATCGCCAGCAGGCCAAAGAGAGAGGCGGCTGGGGGTTAGTCGATAGAGGTACGCAGTGGTGGCCAGAGGCAAGCAGCAGCGGCTCGGACGAACCTGTGGTACCAACATGGGCTGGGGGCCTGACCACTAATCATTAGAAAGTCAATGAGTCCTCTAGCGCTCCCAGCTACGCTCACCTTCCCAGGGAGCCAGTCCATGAAGGCCTTATTGTGAACATACATGAACACACTGCCAATATATATATGTACCAAATACTTACTTACACACAGTAACCAGTATGTTGAGTATCTGCAAAGACAGTGCCATGAAGCAAGAAATTGGACAGAAACTTTCAGTGCAAATGCGAGTAGTTTCTGGAGCGTTTGATGTCAGGACTCTATTATTGAGCATGGTGGCATCTATGGCCCCACACTGGACACAGCCTCTCCAGAGACACGACGCAAACCACTCCCAGGTTGCACTGGGCTAGGGTCCCTCACCTGGACCCCATGCATTTTTAAATGCCTCAAATGGATCCTGACACATGGGCTCAGACTTGACTACAAAATGAGACATGGTTTCTCTAATTGGCAAAGACTTTTAGTATTTGCATTGTTGAAACTATGCCTTAGGTAATAGTTTCTAGGAAAGAAAGTGCTATAATGGATTTAAAAAGTATTAAATATTATGAGAGCTTATTAGAGCAGTGGTCATTTTCATAGACCATAATTTTGTATTTCATACAAAATATATATATAGTGACTAGGTTTAAATTTAAGAGCTAGCATGAATTTCATATTGTAAATAAAATTTATTTATGGCTCTTATAAAAACTTCCAAAAGGCTGGATTTGGCCTCAAGTTAACCCTGTCTGCATTAGAGAACAGCACTGGAGCTTCCCACTTTTATTATTTGTATGTCATGAGTGCAAAACATGTACTGCCCCTAAACATGTAAACAAATTAAATAGACCAAAACAGTGCAAATCCAAAGTCAGATCAATAGCCTTACAGCCTTAGCTTAGCTTCTCTTTCTGATCAATATGCATGCAATCAAACTTTTTGCCGGCACTACACCCATTGATCGAGTCCATTGATCCTAGCGCTCAAGCTCCTTTTAGGAGCGGAAGGTATAGATATTTAGTGCTAGAGACCCCATCTGGCCATCTTTGTGAACTTTGACCTTTGTGTTAATCCTCAAACAAAAGCCAGAATTTATTGGAACCCATGCAGTCTGACCTAAAATCATCTGAAGAAGTTAGGCACAAGCAGCAGGATGCTCTAACTCAGAACAATGCCCCCCACTGGGCTCTGGACTTCACTGCATTAGGGTAAAATAGCTAGCACCTTGATGTATAGTTATATGTGATATGCTAAAGTTGTGTACCCAGACCAACTGAAACATTTGTTGACAGATAAAGTGGCAAAGACATGATGGAGGGTCAGTGAGGGCGGGGCAGACCAAACCAGGGTCTAGCGGGGGATTGGCGTTCACTCAGGCTTCTCACTGATGTTCCGCCGAGCCCTTTGAAGGGATTATTAACACATTTTGATTACTCTGGTCCAGTTGTCACAGAAAATATAACCTCCATCAGGAGTAGAGATCCGACGGTCCTTTTCTTCTCCGGTCTCTCTTGTGTTGTTCCTCTTCCCTCAGCGCTGTTCCTCCCATTGCCCTGGGATGGCCTGGCTCAAAGCAATCCCCTAATTACACTGCCAGACATCTTCAAAAACACACTATTAGCGTAATAAAAAAAAAATTGATGACGGCCACAACATACAAATAAGTGGACATGTCCATGTTTTATTTCCTTAGAACATCATAAGATTGACTGCTAAATAACTGTAGTATAAAAGTACTAGATACTATAACTAAGCCAAACTCCACCTTGTATCACTAATTACTGGGTTTCCTAGGCACTAGTTACAATGATGTTTGGATGAATTTAGTCTTACTGTTAATACTAATACCAACCCAGTGGTAACCTTCCAGTCACAACATACAACTCCAAAAAAAAAACGAAAAAAAAAAAAGAAAAAAAAACTGCACACACCAGAAAGCACGCCTTTTGGGCTTTAGATCCAGTGTGTGATGTTTTAATAGGTCTATAGTTAATATGGCTGATGGATGAGCAGTATATTTGTAATGTGGCAATCAAACAAAGTATCTAAGTTACTAATGAATTATATGCTGAATCAAATAGGAATCTTCATTTTAGCTGAATTTTCCAGCCAACTTAGAGTCTTGTTAGTGTATGCGCTTTGACTTGTGAAATACACATGCCTACCCTGCTTCACACCCTGTCACTTCAAGACAAAATAAGAAAAAGATGCTAAGAGACAAGTAAACACACACTTCCTACTTGAATAAAGCCTTCTTTTTAGGAACTGTTTTGGAGAAATTCATGAGATAAAAAACATCCCCTGAAAAAGGAACAAAGCCAGTAGTTGTACCAGAGAAGTGTATGGAAAAATGGCTTTCTCTCCAAATCCTAGCCTAGCATATTTACTGTGATAAGCACAGCTAACACATAAAAGAGAATCTGTCTCTTTGCACACTATTAACTACATATCCTGTTTGTGAAATGTATATTCATAAACAGACTGAGGTCAGAGCAAAGAAGTTATTTTCAAACATACACATGATCTGTGGACAGGGCCAACACAGTTGACATCAAAAGGTCCGGAGAGGGAGAGGTAAAAGTAGGGCAGGCCACGGCCGGGGAGACAAGTGTAGGACAGCGAGAGCAGAAGAGGAGGCACTGTGGATGGAGAGATGGAGGGATGGAGGTCGCTCTGTCCCAGAAAGGGAGGAGCTCAGGTGTGAGTTCTGAAGAGGCACCTTCTGTTCCCGTCTCTGAGGCCCCATCGTGGACGCGAGAGGGGCCCGCACAGACACGGGCTCCTCTTGTTTGGCCCAAATAAATCCAGGTGGCTCAAGATGCGCCCTCATCTTTCAACAACATTAACCCTCATAAACACATGCAAGACGACAAGCAGACAAAAAGTTTACCAGAATTTGACCAGGCTGATTAAACCATATCAGTTTAGCTGTGTGAAGTAAACGTATAAAGAACGCAATTCTGGGGAGGCTCACAATTTAATGTACATAGCAGATGGTTTTGATTCCCTACTTGGGCCAATTTGCTCCATGTCATCCCCTTTTTGTCCATGTTTTGTGTCTGTCTCCGACTGTCAAAGGGTGCAAAATTGCAAAAACAATACAATAAAATACAAAAAATATCCCAAAAAACAAATTCCAAATTCTGGAATTTAAAGCAGGGTTAGGCAAATTTGTGCCAAAATGATGTAGCAGTAAATAGGAAGCTCAAAATGAGGATGACTGAAAAGACAAAATAATTAGAGACTACAATGACATAAGTTGAATTTATAATGCATTTCATTTCCAGCTTGTTCTTACTCAACCTTTAAGAACATCATTTCCTTTTATTTAAATCATTACAGTACAAATGTTTTAAGTATTTGAGTGTTATACTATTTTCTATTTCTTGTTTCTGGATAGGGCACTGATGCTTATTCTGCTGCACTGAAGAAGCTGCTCACTTTTTATAAAACAGATGCAACATCCAAGCTCGAGGTGTTGTAGAGGCAGCGAGAACATCAAAGCCACACAGAAACAATAGATACAGTGTACTTGAAGCTGATCAACACAAATCCTAACATAAATGTCCTTATTTATTTAGAGCCTGGCCCACGACAGGTCTCCTGCTGACATTAGAAATGGAGATTTAACTTGTAAAGTGACCACCTACCCAGCAGTTCTACATCAGACGGAGATTTGATTTTTGTTGTTTATGACATTTATGATCAGTGCACAACAAGCTGTCCAGAGCAGACGGAGAATTTGTGCTTTTGCTTCTTGTTTCTGGAGACCCGAGTACAGTGGTGAAAATCCTCTTACTTCTATGAGTCACTATTGTTGACATGTATTAATGTTACCACACAAATAAGGCATATTTGTAAAATATAAATGGCTAATTATTTTTCTAATTTAAAAAAATTTGAGAAATGACCTGCGTCCTTTAGAGGATCGTCTTGACAGATTGACCAAAATATTCAACTTCTCTGCAAGATTGATGCTCAAACCATTCAAATCAATTACATCAAAGATGGAGCTCACATATCGAGTCTTGTTAAGTTAACTGTAGTCATATTGCCAAGGTAGGGTGCCGGAGCCACTGCTGTCACTAGACGATGCCTGGTTCTAAATTGAGAGTGAAGGCCTCCCCAGGAGACATGGGTGAACCTGTCACCGAAGACTGAGGGAGCAAAAATGTTCAAAAACGCCACACACACAAACAGCGAGACAACACAGTATCTCCATATGCTTAAGATCTTAATCATCGCACCATCATCTGTTCCGTCCTTTCAGTCGCTGCATTTTGTGTGTGTGCACATGAAAGAAGGACATCTGGAATACAATTATTCCTCGGCACTCTAAGACACACACAGTTTCCCTTTGCTCTGAATTTGCATGAATTCCATACATCTGGCCTTTAAGAGGCACTGGCAATTATTCATCGAGCAACCGGCCACCAGTCTAAACAGCTCATTAAAACAGCACAATACCTCACTTCAAGCACACAGGCAAATTGGCATGAAACTCTATCACTGCCAAATTGTATGCCTCTGAATGTCCATTCTTAGAATAAAATGGGTTTAGAGTGACTCAAGGGTGTGGCAAAGTATTCTATGACTGCTCAGATCCATAAAATAAAATACAAACTAACTTTGGACATTCACCCTCTTTGAACTTGGGTTTACAATGCAAGTTCTTTCACAGCGCTGAACAATATCTGGACAATATAAAACATGAAATAATTTTGTACATTTTGTATACTTTGTATATTTTTCATCTGATTGGCCATATTCTGACCAACTGTTTGACCAACTGAGCCATGGAATAACATTCAGGGCAGCCTTTTTCTTTAACAAAAAAAATAAATAATAATAATAATAATATTGTTTAGTCCTCACAAATATTTGCACAAGAAATGCCAGAAAATGACATAAATTAAAAGTATTATATTCATGTAAAACTTTACTAAAATCTAAAATCATTTCAATGGTTGAATTAGTTAAATTAAATTTGGTAACATTTTACAACATTGTATTGTTACAGCACAGCCTTCAAATTTAAAGTAATAAAGATTTATGAAAATTTTGATATTTGTTTTAATTGCTACTTTATCTTTGCCTAAAATACAGACTTAAAGCAGGAATCCCTTAAAACTCTGCTTCCTTTTCCTCAAAAATCCCAACAAGAACATCCTTCTGCTATAAGGTGGCCCTTTCCAAACATTAAAAAAGTCAGCATCAATGAATCATTTGTCTGTAGCCATAACTACGCACATATTCACATCAAACCTGAGTTGGTCCAGACCAAGGAGAGCGTCCCTTAGGCCATCTTAGCCAGTCCTTCTCAACTGTGCTTTAAAAGATGGGCGACGGTACAGTACGCTGCAGTTGGCCTTGATTGATGATTGAGTAACCCAAGATCATAGATGTGCTTGGGGAAGACTTGCCGCTGCAGAGCTGTGCATACATCAGCCCTTTAGGACCGGCGCTACATACATCATGCAGTGAGACTGACTGATGTGAGCACCGGGACTATGTAGACCACTTAAGGGAAGCTTTTTTTACATGGCAGTCAACAGACAACGTTGACTAAAATGATTACAGTACGGAAAGGGGACTACTTTGTTGCTGTAAATCAGGTTTTATCTGAGCCAGGAACAACTGAGGTGTGAAGCACGTGCCACATGTTCATATTAATGGAGGATGTTTAGTGGCAGAAACACAACCATTAACTTGTGTTCATATCCAAAGACCGAAACAACTGCAAAAGCTTTACTTGCTAAATAAATAACTTCACGTGGTCTATGTGCGTTTTAGGGACTTCAAGTAGACCCGTCCAGTGGATTATATCCCTGCATCCATGCATGCACAGAGGCCCCCTTTCAGCACCTTGTAAGGGAGTGAGAACAGTAGTGCTTTCCTTCTTAAGCAGCTCAAGGGCGCGGCCTATCTACCAAATGAGAGAATGCATGAGTGGATTTCAGCTTCAGATAAACCAGCCTCTAATAAGCCTCTACCCTAGCAGATTTAGATGGAGTTAAAAGAGTTTGTACAAATCAAAGTTATGGTAGTAAATAGGGATTGGGACGGAGAAGTTTTGGCCGGTGAAATTCAAAAACGTTTCTATTCTAAGTGATGAGCCATGACACCAATTAATTTCAATACAGCAAAAGACCTATATTTGATTAACTAAAAATCTTCTGTCTTCTGAAAAATGCCATAAACAGCTTATATTTTTTCTAGATCTGTAAACCAAATCTAAAAAGTTAAATTTTCGCCAAACCTCAAAACTCATTTAAATAAAAAGAACAATGTCAGCATGTTGTTAGTGCACAGTCTCATTCTAAAGCAACACACACACACATGTGCAGGCTGGAGCAGCACACAGAGCACTCCTAAGGTTACCCCCCAGGACAAAAGCCTTTACCGTCCCACTGACTGGCAGATGGGGCGACCAGCTGACATCTCCGGCCCGGCTTCGTTTCATGTTCGGCGGGTGTCTTAAACGGGTGGGCACCCTGTCTGATGGGCATGGGACGGCCAAAGAGCCAGCTCCTTTGACAGAGAAAGGGTTTGTGCTCCTTTGGGCGACCATTGTGGAAGAGGACAGACGGAGAAGGCTAATGTGTCTGTGTTTGTACAGTATAATTGTGCGTCTCGCAGGGAAGGGGGCTCACACAAGAAGATGCACGTTAATAAAGAGATAATGACCGCTTTTAGCCCTGTACAGTTTTCGAATACAAGATCAAATAGTTTCCCCAAGGTTTGAGCCAACATTTGGTGCTGCAGGGATCACCAACAATTGTACTTTTTTATTTCAGACTAAAGAGTCATTTAAATGTAAAAGTACAAGAGATAGTTATTGGAACGCAAAGGTGCCACATAGCACTTTGCAGACGTGAGGCAACAGGGTCTGAGCGTGTGACTGAAAACATCTGTGTGACTCTATGGGAAGTGACACGCACACAGCGTTCAGTAAACGCCTCACAACAAAGCACCAGCTCCAGCATCTTAAGCAGAAGAGAAGTCATTGTTGTTGTCGGGTTGTCTCCAGCTCCACAAGTGTCTCAAAAAATGAAAAACAAATCATCTCAACAATATTAATACACACAAAACACCTTCAAGTTACATCGTGTTTCAAAAACTGTTAAATTAAAGAGGATGTATTGACACACGTCACATGAAAATAGTCTTTGCCATTTCCAAATTAAAAAAAGGATAAATGTTTTGTCTCATCTTGAATAAACATTTTTACATCTATATTATTTGATATTATTGTGTAATATTTATTTGGTATATTAATTTCTTTTCATATTTAAAATAAATTTAAAACTCAATGATAATAATTTGCTGTACATATTTTAAAAGGGTTACCATTAAAAGTGAAAACTGTGGGAAAATGAAAATATTTTATGTTTTAATTTCAGAAAAACTACACTACAGTATTTAATTTGAAGCCCCAAATATGTAACAATATACTAAAACATTTATGCACTTATGTATAGATCCTTATATCTAACAAAAAAATATAACTCAATTTATTATCATTTATATTTTATGTCAGTATTTGATTCTGTGGCCTATAACTTAACCTACAAATATAAATCATTGAATTATTGAAATACTGTGAATCATTTTTTTAGGTCTCGACACACATCAGTCATCTAGTGTATCATTCTCATCAATGATAATATTTCTGATATAGATCCATCAGTAACAAGGTGGAACACTTAATGACGATTTTATCATTTTTCTCTCCCTTTCCATTTTTAATATTTCAGGCCGTTAGATGTAGGGCTCTTAAAAAGCGCCTGTGGGGGCTTCGAGTCCTCGCTTTTGTCTCCTATTTCCTTCTGAAACAGTTTTTCTTTAACCCTGTGCGACTCTTCACAGTTGTTGTCTCAGCTTTCTCTCGTCTGTCGCTCTTTTTCTTTCCCTCCATCCCCCTCCTTCGCTCGGCTCCACTCTGTGTCAGCCAGAGGTCAGCGCTACACTTTTTCTTCAGCGTACCAGGAGGCAGGGGGTGTCTTTTTAGTTATTGTAACCTAAAAATAGAATCTGATTTAAGGTTGGAAAGGAAGGTGGCTTTAAAAGATATAGTGGCCTGGCGCTATCAGCACGGAGCCGTTGTCATAAGACGCGATAAGGATTAGATGATATCAATAATTGAATATGGCTTGATTGAGAATTTAGATCAATATCCAAACTCAGACAAATTATTTAAGTTTTTTTTCTCTACCGTCTATGTGCATGTAGAATTTAAATAAAATGTTGTAATCTTTTGTTGTTAGTGTGGAAACAAGGTTAAAATGAAGGATTGTTGTGGCAACACTTTATAATAACTCACAATAAAACAATACCTAAGCAGTAATAGATGTGTAATTAACAATTAAAGTGTTTATAGATACTGAAAAATCGTTTATATGTATAATTATAAATGTGTTTATTTTTAAGACTAAAACATTCAAAACAACAAAATTAATTATTAATGTTGGATTAATGCTTTGATTGTGAGTGTTACCGATTGTTGTTTTTGGAATTGATTCTAATAATATTTATTTTTATCAATTTATCAGCCTCTAAAACATTTACAAAATATTGAAAACAAATAAAAAGATATGATCCATGTACATTTAGACTTTCAATACACATCCATCCTGTCTAAATACAGCTGACTGAATATAAATATTTGGAAGAACTATAAAATATTTTAAGGTTTTATTGCAATGAAAGATCTCTCTAGCAATGATTTTAGCACTGAGCTGCTGAGCGCTGGTTAGATCATTACTTCCAAGAGTCTCATTAGGCTGAGAGCCTTGTTGAAGCTAATAAGTGACTAGAGGTCTAATTATTAGATTTTCATAATTTTATTAATGCTAGCTGCTACTTTTGAAGAACTAATAGTTGGATCCAAGGTGGCTGGCTGTGGTGGTTAGTGGATCTCACTACAGCATCATTACTCAATCAGAAAAGCTTGATGAGAATCTCCTGAAGAAAAGAAATAGATATTTCCAACAAAATTAAAGACACTCTTCGCGTTTGCTAGTTTTGTGACTTAGATTTTTGTAAAAAACAAAACAAAACAAAAAAAAAACACCTGTTGTAACTCACTAAGGCGCAGAGGTAAACACAGGCAATGGGGCCGAGACACAAACTCACACTTGAGAGTGTTGGTTCAGCTCCTGCACTGAGGGCCGTATGCTTGCGGCCCATTGTGTACGCAAGGCTTTTGTCTGACTAGCCCAAACCGGCGACTGCACCTTAGCTACTGCAGTTCAAGCGTAAACAGTGTTTTCATGGACTACGATATAGACTGTTGCCAGTGGACCCCTAAATCCCTGGAACAGCTGAGTCCTATGGAGTCAAAGATAATGGCGATTTATTGCAGCTCGAGGTTTTCTCATTGCCCCTCTGCCCCCCATTCCAATCGGCCCCTCCACCCCCCTCCTCCCTCAAACAGATTAAAATTAAGCCGTAAACATGTGAGGATGGAATTAACACATTTAGCGAGTCTCCTCTTCCCACATCCCATTTTCGTTCCTGAGCGCTGATCCCCGCTGCCGAACGCGGGTGCAATTTTAATGACTGCCGACGTTTTTGAAGTCCACATGAAAAAAGCGTTGTGCGCCGTTTGTGGCGGCGCTAGATATGGCTAGGCCACGGCCGGCCGTGATTGGGGGGGACACACGCCGCCGACTCGGACTCCAGGCTCTTCGATAGGATCGGTGTCATTTTCCTCTCCACGATAAGACGCCTTGCTGACAAGGTCCGATTAGCAGAGAAAAAAAATCATTATTGCTACGCCTTTCATCCACCAGGGGTTTACTGATAAACAGCTCACCCACGGCTACATTTTCTGAGAGCCAGACGTTATATGTTGAAGCATATATATTTGGAAAATGTGGTTTCAAGCAAAATTTTGGTAATTTTTTAATAATGACTTTCTTTTTAAATAAAGCTTGAGAAAAACATCCTTTTACTTAAAATGTATGTAAAAAAAACAATTAAATATATTATATATATATATATATATATATATATATATATATATATATATATATATATATATATATATATATATATATATATATATATATATATATATATATATATATAAATAAGACCCATATCTTTGAAACAGAAAACTCAAGCTGTGAAATATTTAAGGCCCAGCTCGTTGCTCCATTAATCAAACAATTATCAAATAACTCCATATTCTTTTTGAAGACAATAAAACATTGCCGATTGTATCAGTCTACAAAAAAGTGATTTATTATGCCATACCTCGGGAGATTCCACATTAGCAAACTGTCCTTTTAAAGAAAGAAATGAAAAAGACATCCTTGCAATATTCAAGCTACATGTAGAACAGAGAGCATAAACTAGAATAAAGAGACGCCACTCTAGTCTGTGGTAAAAAAGAATAGGGTTACATAGCATAGTGTATGGAAAAATCCAAATAAAGACTAAATTATTTAATAGTAGTGGACCAAAGACATTTAGTTCTCACACAGAATTTTGAATGATAAAATATTGATACATTTTGATTTGTATAAAACAAAAAACAAAAAAAATGATGACAAATGTTTGCCATTTGTCATACGAATGCAGATTGCCATTTGATGGAAATGTCAAGATCAATACTCAAAAGTTTAGAGCAACAGTGATATTTTAGGAACTTAAAATCATTAAAACGTGTTTGCTTATAGATTATAGGCACCAAGTACCACTTTGGTGGTCGGCACCAAAAGACTGCCTGAATGTGATTGGAGCGAGGGGGTGGGAGAGAAACACAGGCGGAGATGGTGGGGGACAGATAGAGGCTCGGGACAAACATGCGCTGTGTTACTGGGCCACTCCAGCACCCATGGACTCGCAGCACGACTCAAAGCCACAGTTTGCTTCAAAAGGGGGCCATGAAGATTTTTTCTGTTTACAAAAACATATTTATTTATTTCTTCAGGCATGTATCCATTTATTTCTCTTTGTCCCAGAACCCCTTGCTCCATTTTCTATGACGCAGGCTCTAGCATCCCACCCCCCTCTATTATTAGCACTGCAGTTGAAAATCAAACTGCTGTAAAACAAATTGATCTAGTCTTTAATACAGTCGTCACATCATCACAAAGTCGACTACGTCTGCCTCAGTGACAACTGCAGGGCTGCTTAGCTAAGCCCAACAATGGCTGACCCTTTGTTGGTCGCTTCAGTGAGATCTCACAAAAAGAGGGAGACTGAAAGTGGGAAGGAATCATGACGGAGTTAGTAGCACCTCTGGCTGACGAGCTTTAATCAGATTATCTCAATCCTAATAAATTTGATAGCCCGCGGTGTTCCACTCTACCTGCTTCATGAACTTTGGACTCAACTGTGGCCCCTGGGGGCTGGGCCCGACCCTCTCTGCTTATCTAAATGAGACTGAAATCAATTCCTAATGAGCCGTTTTCATTTCCCAGGATTGATTACAGGCCTCTAAACACAGGGAGCACCAGCCTAAGAAGTCTGCTCTTTTTACTGGTCAACCTTAAAATGCAGAGCAGCAGTGCTTTTGTCCAGCCTCATTGTCTCAACAGCTCTTTATCTAAATAACTTTCAGATTTCAGCATAAACTACACAAGAATAAAGGGGATGGATTCATTGGAAGTCATTCTATATTATTATTTCAGCAATTGGTATTAGTACATCAATTATTAAATTATTTAAATCCTTAGTTATGCATTTTTACTTCCTCATTTTAAAAATAAATTATCATAATGACTTACAAGAAAAGATAATGATACAAAAAGATTATGTATTAGATTTCATGGTACACTATGGATGCTATGTAGTCTTATATATACTTTAATGTATATTTGTTGTATAAAAAGAATCTTTACATCTATAATAATCTTTTAAAAAAAATTATACATTTTAATAATATTTTAAATATAAGCCGAGTTGGTAATAATATTAAAAACAGTCTAAATGTCTTGTGTGACATGCTATAGTTTCTGAACAAGCAGCCATAAATCATTTAAACCGTTCAGCAGCAGAGGGAACCACTCAAATATTTCTCGTCTTTGATTTAACATCAGTCACAGCTCTTTTGGCCATGTAAATGCCCCTGACTCCAATGTCTTTAAACTGACTAAGTGCATACCCTCCCTCTTTAACTGGGTGAGCCCTAGCGCCTGCTTGTTGCTCTGCCCTCCCCTTTAAGTGGATGCTCTCACTAATGAACTTCTATACTTTATTTATGAGACAAACAGAGGACTGTGCTTTTCGAGGGGTGCGTGTGGTAAATAGCTCAGCATGTCCTAAGAGTCTCTTCTCCATCCCTCTGAGGGCTCTCACTGCTTTTGGCAAGCCTTTGTTTTATGCTAAATACACAAGAGACATTGAGAGTGGTGGAAGAAAATGCTCAATCTGATACAATGCTACTGTGTGAAGATTTATCTTTTCTCAGAACTGAGAGCCCTTTTTTTCCCCCCTTAAACGTGACCTAGAAGCATCCTGGCTTTTTCTGTTCCTGGTCATTAAGGGATATATTGTCGCTGGCAAAGAGAAAAGGGGAAAAGATGAGTTTCAATGCCACTTCTTTGTTCGGGATCTATCTCTTTGAAATAAATGTCTTTTTGTTCCACTTCCCCCATTGGTCAATTACAGTTCTTAAGGGCTACAGTGTCATTTTGGAGAGAGAATGCAACTTTGAATTAGCACAAAATAACAACGCTAAACTGTTCTCTGTGGAAAAAAAAAGGAAAAAATACTGCTTAGAAGTCTGGCAAGAAAAGTGTTTATGGTTTGACCAGAGAGTGTGTGATTGGTGAAACACTTAACTCTCTAATTATTGGTGTTTAACGTCTTGCAACCTCTATGTCTGGAAAGCCTCTGCAACCGAGTCCATTTTAATAAAAGTGTTCTGTACTTCTTATTCTTATGTCATTATTTTGTACTCACAATAAACAGTGCTTTTGTCGCACTATAAAAGCAAACAATTGAGCTCTTCTAAACAAACAAATCCCATTTCTTAGTGGACTAGGTTTCCTGGACTAAACTGATCTAAACTGTACACAGTTTTATAAAAGATGTCTGCGAAGTGTTGTCACTGCAAATGCCACTGCAAAAGCCCAAGAGTAAATATACATTTCTCAAAAGGGCAGACAACATAAAATTAAAGAATGGACTCCAGATCAAGATTGTGATCATTGTCAAATCGTATAAACCCAGCGGATAAATATGGCTGCTTGTGTACGGATGTTTGTGCCCAATGTTTGTTGAATCTCATAGTCTGGTATGGAGTAATTAGCGGTCTGGTGGTGATTCTCTTCTTTGTGCCTGTTTTTGTGTATTGGTACCCCCTGCTTGACCTACAGACAGTGGCATTTTCAGGTTGTGCATCTAAGTGAAGGGTTGGTATCGACAGCGGACTAAAAAAAGGGGGTCATGGATTAAACACGCGGGGCGAGGCTTCCCTGCCAAACTACAAACACGGCCCCACAGCTGGTGCGGACCAAGCCAAGTGTGTGGGACCAAGGCAGGATAAACCAGCATTGTTCTTAGCGAGGCACGCACACAGCGGATGAGACAGCCGCCTGTGACACGGGGTCAAGGGGCATGCGGTGGACTAAGGCTGGAGAAGCTCACAGGCCCAGGAGGTAATGTTAAGCCATGGCCCACTTCTTCTTTAACCCAAGCTGTGATGGCAAAGCAACAAGCAGAGAATAAAAAAAAAAAAATCTGGGGCTGTCGCAGAATCCCAACGTTGTATCATCCGAGACATGCGAATCAACATTTTTAAGCAGAGAATGCAGATTGTATTTATGAATTTACGAGTCACAGGAAAAACATCAAAAGCTGTTGGTCTGCATGTGAACCTTCCTTGACTTGAATTATTAACTCCGTTGATGTCGCACGTGCCAGCCACCCGGCGATTATAGTGTAAATTGACTAACTTTTTCAAAACTACAACGGAAGCCACAGAAAGCCGGTTGATACTTGAAGAATGAGCTTTGATATCTCTCTGAGGAATACTCCGCGCATCAATAATGTGGGGAGTGTCAGGAAGGAAGACAGGAAGAAATATGCTAACTGCTTAAATCTATTTAAGATCCCAATGAGTTTTTTTTTTTACTATTTTAAGATTTAAAAAGAACAACCTTGATGAGGATAAAAAAGGAGCTTGAACATTTTGGGGTTTATTTAGAAAGTATTTTATTAATCTTTTACCTTCTTTCTGCACTACTGAATTAAGAACTTCTAGAAGAACGCTGACGTTGTTTATTTTCATAGCACCCCTGTCTGTTTGTGAAAAAAAAAAAAAAACACTAACCATCCAAAACATGTGCGCAGACGTTCTGATACATGCATTTTTTTTTGTGGGGGGGTGGGGGTGGGGGTGGGGGCCGAGCGGGAAGAAGCGGTGCCCGATCTGTCGCCTGTACAACTCTCTCTTTCCCACTGGCTCGCCTTTGATGTTCTCCCGAAAATGTCATCAACCGTCAAGGAAAGACTTTTTTTTTTTTTTTTTTTTTTCGAACCTCCCTCTTGCTACACCCCACAAACATATCCACCCACCACGCATACGAGCGAGACAATTTGCTGTCGCTCACTCATCCTCGCCACTATCTTAAACCACCCCACCCTGCTCTTTTCCAACTCAATCCCAAACCTAAACACATACCGGTTTCCACCGCTATCTGGTAGCCGGCCTCCAGTCTCCGCGATGACCTTTCCAGTCTCTCTGTGTTGTCCAACAGATGCGCTCTCTGCAACAAATAGAGAAAAAAAAAAAAAAAAAAACACCGTGAAGCCAGAGAAACAAACACAAAATAATTGATTGAGACGGGACTGGGACCCATTTCAAAGAAACGCATCAACACTGTCACCTAAACAGACAGACCACATCCACAACATAATACAGCCAGGTTGGCAATAACCTTCATGGATGACAATGTGTTATATGCTGATGGAATATCAAGCGGGTGCATGTTGGGGATGGCAATGTAAGAGGTGCTGTCGCCCCATCTTGGACATAAAAACACAAGCTGCACTTTGAGGTTTGTCGACTTTTTATATTGTTTCACAACACAGCATTTAGCTGCACTTACAAAAAAATTTAAAAAAAAGTTAAAGGAAAAAAGTGGCGCGAGTTTAAAAAAAAAATTAATTCAGCTTAGTTCAGTCAAAATACCTGGCTGGGTGAGGGTTTCCAATTGGATGCCTCTAAATGAACAACATCAGCCACAGCAACTCAAGATCCAACATGAAGTGTGTTAACTGTAATGGTACATGACATTAACAGATTAAACAAATACTAGAACATTGAATACATGTCTCTTTGATGAACAAGGTGTGTTTTAAGTGTTTTTTTTTTTTATAAACTTATAAGAAATTGAAGTCATATGTGATAATGAATAAACTGATTTTTTTTTAGAAAAACAAAATACATGGTAAAGGTTAAGGAAAGCCAAAGAAAGCTGTGTCAAAACCAAAATATTTTATTTTAAAAATCACTTTTTTTAAATAGTTATTGCCTAAATCAAACCAAAGGGATTAAATTTTGCAAACATAACCACTAATGTTAAACTTAACCTAACTCTTCTTGTCTGAGCATAAACAGTTTTAGAGTCAGATATACACTTCATCTTGGAATGCAAAATCTTGTTTCTGATAGGATTTTATATGTGCTATTTACCATTCCAAGTGACTTCTGTCTAGCAATAAATCAAATCTAATGAATCCCTACATGATACAAAAAAATAATACTAAAAGTGGCATGGCACACATTTTCAATTAGGTACTGTTCGTACGTTGGCATGTCTAGAGATTTGCGGAACTGCAGAATGTCTCGTAGACTGGGCATGGGATAATGATGTCGGAGAATAGCCCATATTATTTCTATTGTGTGTGTACTTGATCCGCATCAGTGGACCAAACAGTAATCCATGATGTATGAGTTACTGCAGTCCCTCTTGTCTTTTTCTCACAGCTATCAACAATTGACAAGGCTGCCCAGTGAAAGCCTGGAATTCAGACAGCATATCAAGAAAAATATGTGTTTCATCAATAATTCAATAAGCAATTTGATCATCTTTTTTTCAAAGTAGTTGTTTGTGACCATCAAGGTGTAAACTTGGGCTCTAATATCATGTGTACGCACATCGACTGAGAGCATCAAGAAAAACAGAGGTTTCTCTAATGCTTAACAATTCATGGTTGACATCTGAAGTAGAAGAAGGTCTGATCTGTTGACTGATGGCCTTGAATTCCACCTTGGGGCTCTCAAACATCATAAATTATGGTTTATTTTGTGTTGTTCACATACAGCCTTCATCTATTACCACACAGTAATGAGATTTTTTGATTGACCATCTTTACCATTTTTAAAGCACCAGTAATAACATCTTAAAAAAGGTGCAGTGTGTTGTTTTGAGAAGCATCTGGTGAAGAGACTTCACAAAAGGTCAACTATCTTTACTTATAAACAGACGGGTCCTTTGGAGTATTGTAACTTGAAAGCCATGTGATGATTACTTTGTAAAGTGTCTGTTAATCTTGTCACATACGTTTACTTTAAAATAAAGAAACAAAAGCCTTTTTGTTATTACATTTTCTAAATCTTGATGCAATCTTGTGAATTTAAGTAAAAAGAATACGCTTCTACTCCAACAGTGCTGTTTGTCTGCTTTCAGCAGCTGGACAGGATGTAATAGAACTACAAATGTTTTTTGTAGTTTTAAATGTTTTTATTAAAAAGGCAGACATTGACTTAAAAATAATCAAATTTTGAGTCGGTTATACATAATTGAAAACATAGTTTGGACTGTTCTATTTGGTTCAACAGTACACAACATAATTTTACACAATACACTTGTTATCTCAAATTATAATGTTGATATATTTTAACTGTAATCAAAATTTTAGTTTCTTTAAAGCGCAGTTAATGTATGGTGTAACTTCAAAACAATTTAACAAACAAAAAATATGTGTTAAGTTCTATTTTTTCTTTGAGTTCCCAAAGTCTTGATTATTGACATTGTCCAGTGCTGTGCTGCAACTTAGTTTATCCAAACTCAAAATCTTTGATCAAAAAAAAAAAAAAAAAAAAAAAAAAGATTCTCATAAACAGCATAGAGATATAAATGTTTACTCGAATGCTGTTGGTTTTGATGGCCTTTCTAATATTAAGTAGCTAGTCTGATGTTACATGGATTTGACACTAAAAAACAACCCAATGAATGACAGCCTACCGCTCTGACATGAGTTTAGACTCATCGCGTGAACGAACAGGACAGGGGGAGAAAGATTTGGTTAGGCTGTCAAAATGTGCACCAGCTAATCACTCGGAGGAAATGAAAAACATGGTTGGGAGAGAAAAAAAGTCAATGACACACTTTTCAAAGTTTGACAATAAGAGGGATGGGAAAAGAGCGGGGTGGGGATACACTCCCTCTGAACTCTTTTCTGGCTGCTGCTTCTTTTCGGCGCCCGCTGACAGATGTCATTTAAAATTGCAGAGATACTTTTTAATAGTTAAAGGGAGGGCAGAGGAAAAGTGGAAGGATAGAGGAGCGTAGGGACTGATGGAAAAAAATGGGCTTGTGGTAGAAGGAAAGAGATAAGAAGGTGGTAAGCAGACCATAGTGTAAAAAGCTGGTTCTTTGGTGTCGAGTGAGTTTTTTTGGAAGGGCACGGTTGACAGTGGTGACACCAGCAAAGAAAACGGATGGCAAGCGTGCTGGTTTGACAATGATAATGTGCAAAAAGGTGTCCAGTCAAAATGTATAATCCAATCAAAATAATATAATTTTTGCCTATTTTTAAAAAATGAAATGACCAACGTGAACAAACTTGCATTTATGATCAAAATATTTGTTGTTTATGTTTATCTAAAGCAACATTTAGGGACAACGTTTTTTGAAAAAAATTGGAGCAAAGAAGTTCATGTGAAAAGTGACATTACACATTCAACCATTGGGAAAGTTGTACTTGCAGTGCCAGGATGTTAATGGACATCTCCAAAAGTGGCAGTCTATAGAGAAAATATACTGTATGAGATGCATAGGATACTGTATTAGGCTACTGCAAAAGGGACGAAATTGTAACAAATGAAGTGACAGGCAATTATTCAGTTCTCATAAAACGTCTGTGGTAACATCTTTGGTTAGAAGTCATTTTAGGGAAATATTATTTGTGACATCAGCAAGAATAATGGTTTCTATTCAGTCTGGATATAGAGGTTTTTGGTGAAAGGGAAGAGCATGGTTGACGGGCAAAGATGCAACGGGTTGGCGGGTCGTTGGTGAGGAGTGATTTTGGAGTTAGGGTTTACAGTGACACTGGTGGAGTTCATGTTGGAGAAAATGGTTGGGCTATAATGAGCCCCTATGGATGAGCTGAGATGGAGGGGACGTATTGACATGCTATGCTTAAGCTAATGCACCTCGACCATGGCTGAAGTTCCTGTGTGTGCCTGGGAGCATGAGGAAGCCCAGGATACTGACAGAGAAGCGTACTCCCTGGCTTCTTCAAAGAGCTCAAGTGATTAGTATGTTATCATTACCATTCGAAACGTGATTTTCCTATTCCCTCACGGCAAAGGTGACACGTCTCGGGGAGACGGCCGGCAGACTCGCTTGCAATGGAAAGCCACTTCAAAAGCCTTCTCCCGAATTTCTTTTTCTCTCTCTTACGATCTTCTTTGGGGGCTAAGGGGGAGGGTGGCTGCGGGTGGGTTTGTGAGGTGGGGCTGGTGAGTGTAGTAGTGGTGGTGGCAGTGTGTACAACATTAGAATAATTCAACTTGAGTTTGTTGATGATAGAACCTAAAGCAAAAGGTGAGACTTCAGCCTATAAAAATTCAGTAATTGTTTACTGATGGTCCTGATGATGAAACTATGTGATATCATCATAAACAGTGACAAGAAAAATGATTAAATCTAAACATCCTTGGATGCTATAAGGTAAGTAGTAATACCCAGTGTAGATATTTCTACAGACATCCTCCAGAGAGAAGCCATTCAACAAACAAACACCATGTGATCCACCAAGACCAAACCATCTTGGTCAGCATTTTCCAGGTAAATATCTAGTGGCTGCCAGCTCCCACTGTGACTCAAAACAGTACATCAAGGCTTGACCCATGTGGGTTTGTTTTAACCATTGTCAAATCCTTTAGAAAAAGTGACTTCCACTTAACAGAACATGTGGGAAGATAAGAATATTGTCAAAATCATATATAATTGTCACTTGGCGCCTTCTAGCAAAACATTTAGTATAGTGTATGTTAAATACGTTGCATCTGAGTGCACCAGAGCACCCACCACCACTTCTGCTGATGCATGTATGCCTTTTCATCTGACACCTACATTTTGAACAAAGATCTTCTTAAGAAACAGGAAAATGGTGTTTTTTTGTTGTGCTTTTTTGCGTCAAGAAACACTCTTCAGTTGTAAGTTATTAACAGGGAGCCCCAGAACAATGCAGCTGTAGCTCAAAAGAAATCTCTCCCCTCTTCCTTTTTTTTTTTCTTCTCTCGCTCTCCTGCCTTTTTTCAATATCAAACACAGGCGGTTACTATCACCATTTTCCAAAGTTCAGATGATTTCCTTATTATTTCAATAAGGGTGGGGGAGAGTCAAAGTGAATAATGATGACAGCTGTGATTTAGACTGACTGTGTGATCTTCTGTGCCGTTTGTTTGGGACTTGTAAGACGAGGAATTACAAGTGTCAAACAGCTGTGAATATGGGTGCTAAATATTTAAACATGTTTTGCAGCTGAAGAAAAAAAAAAAGTATAGTTTTTTTAAAAAGCAATGCTTAAGTGTGTATAAGCTGTGCCAGCCTTTGATTCAGAGGCAGGAAGAGAAAGAGCGTATAAGACAGTGGTGGAAAAACGCAATGACGAGAGGGCGCCGAATCGAGCCTGATTACACACAACGGACCAATCCGAGATGGGTTGGCAGGTGAAGAAACTCAAAACGTCTCCTGACCCTCAGGCTAAAATAAAGTGCATGTGGTGAAGAGAGAAAGAGGGGGAAACAAAAGTAAAGCTAAATTAAAGAAAAACTGATTAAAGCATGTGAACCTGGTCAGGCTCCGCATTATGGAGACCCGTTGATAGCTGTTGGATTATTCAGATTTGTCAGAAACCACCTCCAACAAAGTTCAGCCTCAATGCACATTATTGCGAGTCTGCTTTTGCTAAATAAATCAAGATTTTTTCTTTTGTTAACCTACTGTGATTAGTGGTGCCATTGCTGTCATCTAAACCTGACACTAAACTTAAATGTTCTGTAAAAACATCAAACAATCTAAATACAAGTAATTAAATTTAATTAAATGTTTTAAAAAGTTTTTAAAGCGGACAAACTGAGCACTACAGGAGGAGAAGCGCATTGATGTTTTATAAGAATCTTGCATAAAGATTTGAGGAAATTTGTGAAATAAAAAAAGTTTTGTGTGAGTGCGACATGTGGCATTGCAATTTTGTCACTTGGTGGTAAAATCTACACACCGTACCTTTAAAAAAATTAAGTGGAACTTTTAGCCCGGTTTTGAAGTGACTTTTGTTCAAAAATAAATATTTACCAGAACTATAATCCATTTAGCTGATTTGAAAATAAGAATTATTCCCATTACAATGTTCAAAACCTGCCTACAATGACAGTGAAATTAATGTGTCAGCACTTTTGACAACAAGTGGGGTATCAGTAGCATGTCATGTTTTAAAAGAAAACTGAAGATGAATTCAT
Source organism: Neodontobutis hainanensis (assembly GCA_024349245.1). Classification (NCBI taxonomy): domain Eukaryota; kingdom Metazoa; phylum Chordata; class Actinopteri; order Gobiiformes; family Odontobutidae; genus Neodontobutis; species Neodontobutis hainanensis. The sequence continues at coordinate 7,755,891 of JALDNG010000017.1, read as the reverse complement.
ATGGACGGAAGTGATGGCAATGATAAAGGAATTGCAAATGAAAATGACCAATGATAACCTCAGTCAAGTTGATGACAAAATGTAAAAAACATCTCATTTGGCCCCATTGAAGTAAATAGAGAGATTGTAAAAGCAGCCATTCACACTAAAGCTGATCAACGACCGTTATGCCAATAACAAGGCTACTCCAGCTTTGCTTCATTTCACTATTTGTCTTCAAAAAGGTGCATAAAAAATTATATCTTATCTTCACTTTCACATTTTAATGGAAAGGAAACTGGAAAAAATGGCTTCAGTGAAATCATTATCTTTGGCTTGGCCTTTAAGCTGTTCAATCACACATGCAAAAAGAAAATGTCCAAATGAGCTGATTTTAATTTTCTGCGGGAAAGAAGAGGGCAAATGGAAATTTCGGTGGGAAGGCAGAATTTAAATAGTCAGAGCAGAGAAGCACTTACCTCTTCACGTAACTTTATCAACTGCATCGTGAGAGCAAAAGGGAAACAGGAAAAAGATAGAGGGAGTGAAGGAGAGATAAAAAAGCAGAAAGATGGCAGGGACGTGGCTGGGTAAAAAATTAACCTTGACAATTTATCTGTTTGCATGTTTAGCATTTGGAAATCACAAGACAAACACATTAAACGGTGCTAAACACACGACTCAGGTTTGGTTTGTTTTTGAACAAACAAAGATCAAGTCCTGGTGCTGTCACATTAAACGCCGAGCGGGAATGGATCGCTCGGCTTGTGCTATCAACTAACATTATCAAGGACGTCACATCACACGAGTTGATATAGCAAAGACAAAACATGGCACATTATCTGCGCTGTTACACTATGTTCAAATATTTTTGTGCATTTGGCAGAAAAGCTAAAGAGAGCACATGCCCCTAGGAGCTGCGATAAATGCTGAGTTGCTCCACTGTTCATCAAGGATGGAATAGTGTCAATATTTTATCCTCATTAAAGGGACATTATTACATGAGGCTATTGTATACATATATCCATCCAGCGGGGCTTATTATTGGGACAGCCACAGATCATGAAAAATTAATCTTAGCATAGCTATACATTTTTGATAAAAGGGAATAAGAAATGTCCAGAGAAGTAAATAAGAAATGCTATTTCTGTTCCCCGTCTTGAAAAAGGATGCATCTCTGACAATGAAGAGATGCATTAGAGGTTTTTGGTTTGTTTAACTGAGCTATAATAAAGTTGTAGTGTGGGTTTCACTTTTTCATGAGATTTGAAGTCGTATTGAAATAAAAATTAAATAAAATCAACATATAGCAAGATATTGAATGTCCTACAGTAATACATTTAGGATGCACCAAAACATACTTCTCATAGCACATCTTCTCATAATTTAATTTAAGAATTTAAAAATAGTCTTCTAAGCAAGAGCTATATCCACTCCCTGTAATAGTGCAAAATGTGTAACGTGGGAGGTAAACAAATATAATTGCATGTTTCTTTAAAAGAGCTCTTACCCTTGAAATTGTCGGCACTAACAAGACTCACTTTAGAGTGGAAACTCACTTAACAAACTTAAGCAACAACTCCCCACTAAGACGCCTTTAATGAAGAGGCCAAAGTTTAAAACGACACAGTGGATGTGATTATTGAGGGCCTGAGAGGAGCCGGCGGATCCCGCGGTCCCTCAGCCCGCCGCTGCTATCAGTCAATGGTCACCAAACAAAACGTCTTCCAGCTCATTTGTGCTGCCTGACTGATTGCAAGAGGATTTGTTAAAACTATATGACGGGCAGTCCTGTTGGCGTTTATTTTTCTTTGGCATGTGCGTGCTCTTTAGTTTGGCCAGTGATGCTCACGTTGCTCAAGAGATACAGAGAGCAGTAAATGGGAATATAGTAAACGTTATAATTACTCCAGTTTGAGCGCCTTGCCTTGTGTTTTTGTGATGCCAGCCAGTATTCAAAATTGCACTGCTGCAATTTTTCTGTTATGATAATCAGCACTTTTTTTTTCCCCAAACAAAGGATTTTTTTTTTATCCAATACGGAATTCGATACAAGTGGTAATCTGCTTCCTTTGTAGCCTGCAAAATCTGGTCGGTGCTGGCTCAAACCAGCACAATCTCTTGTGGCCAAGCCTTCTGCTGTGACTGAAATCGAAACTATTCCATAGTGTTGGTGTGTGAAAAATGTGTGTTTTTGCTACTTTGTGTGTGGCGTTTGTGTGTGTTTGAGCGCTTGTGAGTGTGTTGCATGCAGAGGAAACAGAAAGGAGAAAATGTGCAATGGTAGCCTACCACATTATTAAAAAAAAAAACGAGTGATAGTGCCAATTCAGTCTCTGTCCGCATACAGATAACGAATAAATGCCGAAGTCTATTAAATCGTCCTTTAGCCATTATCGCAGGGCCAACACGCCATTTTCAGAACTTATGACGGTTCCCTATTTACTTAGCTATAAATCCTTGCCATGTAACCAACAGATTTGTGCCTGGTAATGATCTGCTCAGCCAGGGCTATATGAAATGATCCTGACCTCTTTCAGATCGTCAGGAATTAAATTGACCGACTTGCCCCAGCCCCCACCTTCTTTTCCCCTCGCCTATCGCCGCCGTCTCGTTAGATAAAATAAGAAATAAAAAAACTGAAGTTGCAAGTACTCCACTCACAGCAGACTGCCATAAGTATTATCTGCAGTTAGAATATTAAAAGAAGGTAAATACCTTGGAGAAAAAGGCAAGACATTTTATCATCTGTCAACTTTGATGTGGCCCCAAACATTTACAATCTCTTGGCGTGACTTTCAAAAATAATAAACGTAGTAATAAAATTAATAACTTTTATAATAATCAGCTATGATTTAAAATAAATATAAATAATGGGGGTATTGGCATAAATATGTACATCATCAGTGATGAATTAAATTGTAGTAAATAATTTTTATACAGATTTTTTTTATTTATAAATGTTTTAATTTCTGTTTCCAGTATAACTAATATAATTCTGATTAAACTGGTAATGATAAATATAAGGCAACTAGCATTTGTTTTAAAAATACATTGATAAAGTGGCACTTTATGAAAACATTGATTTAGTCTAATTTTTTTGTTAAAAAAAAAAGAAAAAAGAAATATATACAAGATTATGACTGAAAACATTTTATTTACTGTATTTGCGCAAAAGGTTATAAAAAGGTTATTCTGTTTGATAACTTTTCCTTTGAACAATTGACTTAGTAGATGAAAATATGTGATTCTTTAAAAATATGTTATCAATATTTAATGAAAGAACTACAATTTAAAAATGTGTGAGATGTGATTTTTTTTTTTTTTTTGCTTTTCCTCGAGATGTTTGATGAAAACCTTCAGCGTCTCAAAAGTGACATCTCTGACAGCCGATCTCTCTCCGACTTGTGCCGAGAACGTCAGAGTCACTTTTGTGTTTCACTAATTTGCTGAGAATATGCAAATCAATTACACATCTTGGCTCAGAATACATATGTTCCCAAGATGTGTGGTTCAGGGGTCAGCATTGAAATGGTAATGGAGAAATGTTTAAAAAAAATATTAAAAAAATGAAGAAAAAAAAACTTTATTTAGCTTAGCTCGGCTGCAAATTGTCTAAATATACTTGAACCACTAAGGGTCCAAATGTGCAAGTATGCATTTCATTTAGTCTGTGTTTGTTAATGCTTACTTAATGCAGTAAGAATTTATATTATTTGTGTGAGTTTTGTAACACGGCTCCCCTACAACCTCGGCAGCTGACAGACTATTTTAAAAGGCAATATATAATTAGTCAAAAGACGTGGGGTCACAGCTGAGAACAGCTACGTCTGAGTGGCAGCTGTGTAGGACGAGTAATAGGTACAATCTCAATTTGTTGACGTTTCATTGTTCTATAATATTATTTCTTCTTTGTCACCATTTCTGAGTCATGTTTTTCTTTGTTTTTTTTTTATATTAATAATGCAGCAAAAATGATTATGTGATCTTTATTATTTCAAAACTTGACAGTATTTAAAAAAAACACATTCTCCATAATGAATCAAATATTTTTAATCTATTCAACTCAAATATATTAAGGGGTATTTTTTGTTGACACATTAGAAATTACAAAATAGTAATTTAATTATTTTATCATTTTAATTATTTTAATAATATTTTCGCGCCTGTCTTTGCCATTTATCATTAAAATACGTCTTCTCCTTATTCATTTGAGTGTCTGCATTTTGCTGGCCACCACCCTCGGAGAGTAAATGAAAGCAACCAGAACAAGATTTAGTGATGCGCCTCTGTGCTCGGACCCCGATGGAGGATCTATTATGGGTCTGGGTGTGCACCCGCTGGAGAACAGCTGTGGGAGCGTGGAGTCAGAAGCCCGCTTAGGTTCGATTGTGTCATTGTGTCAGATACTGCTGTGTGCGTGGGTCACAATGTGTTTTTGGCCAGAACCTGGTCCCATGCCCTGAGCCTGCTCGCCGGCGGCCCGGCTTTGCATTAAACAGTGTTCCTTCCGCATGACTTGGTGACAATACGTCGTTTTTTGGGGGCTTTCCGACTGCCGCTCCGAGGGGCCCACGTCTTGGATTTGTGGGGGTGGGGGCTACGGTCAGCCACCCACATTGGCGTGCCTTGATTAGCAGCTCACCTGGTTCTCCGAGGAGCCGACGTCTTCCCCCAGGAGCTCGTTGCGCACCTCGTCACTGTAGGCGATACGTGACCTTTTCTGCAGGAGGGGAGGAGAGACAAAAAGAAGAAGAGCAAAAAGAGAGAACAAGTGGGGAAATATGGCTTAGTGCTTGTGTTGACACAAAAAAGGAAAAAAAAAAAAAAACACAGACATTTCTTAAGCACGAGAGCCCCCTAATGGAACTGGGTGACAAACTTGGGAGTCATACACATGCAGCTAGTCAATGTGTGGTTGGTTATACAAGTCAGACAATAAGCACTTCTTGGTTTGTGCCCATGCCTTCTTTCCGAGGTGATCTACACTACCTACTGCACTTGTGCCACCGAAAAAGAAGTGGCAACCCTCCAAACCCACTTAAACAAATCCAAGTGGAGGGATGAAACAGCTCATCCGGTGGAGGCTGTGGAGCAGGGGACAGGGCGGAGAGGACCGGCGAGATGTATTATGAGGAAGTATCACTTGTCAGGGCTAAATCTTTTCTAGGGGCTGTCACTGCTGTCATCCCAGTGCAGTGGCAGCCTCTGTGATAACACCGATGCTGAGACTCAGACAGGGAATAATTCATCACCCATTGGCGGCCCATCGGATTTGAGGTTGCCTCACACATACACACACACACACACACGGGCTTGGTTTTTTCCACTGTCTCACTAAAATAAGAGGGAATGCCATGTCCAAAAAAGAAGAAGCCCCCAAACATATTTCATAGACACTTCAGAGTGTGCCACCTGCGATTGTGGAAGAGTGGGCTGCCGTTGTACTGCTTGTTTACAGACGCCCAACCCATGGAGAAACAGCCTCTTGGCATGCCCTCTAAACTAAACACACACCAGCCGCACACTCACACAAAGTGTTTACTAAGCCTCCTTCGCTTCCTCTCCCCTGCCTTGACAGGGGTGTTCGAGGTGGGCTGCAGGAGGTGGGCTAAATCAAAGACGTACCATAGGAATGAAAATATCACTTTTTCTCAACGTGAATTTTCTATATTTATTTAGTCCTCCACTCTAAATAAATAAAACAAAGACAGGGAATCAGTGAAAGCAACACCAATTACCTGCTGGGTACATTTTTTCCTCAAATACTACCTCACTATCTTTCTATTATCAGCAAAAGTTTGAAGCTATTGCACTTTACTTTGATTCTACAGTCCAAGGGAAAAGCAACTTGTGCAAAGTGTGATCATATAGAGCTGAGTGATTGAAATAACTCGGGAGCCAATCAGAAGCGAGCAAAGGCTTTAGTGTGTGTTATTGTTTGTATCAGTTGGTAATCTAAAGAAGCAAGTGGAAAGTCATGGCTGATGTGATTTGGCTGTTATTATCTCGACAGTCAGGGCCGCAGATCTCTGGAGTAATTACAGACGAGACGGAGGGTCTGATTGACCCCGGCCGCAAATCCCCATTAGATAAAGACCGGACCCAAACAATACTGGACCGCAGGGACTTGGGCGGATGTAGGACACCAACTGTGGGGGTATGAAAGAAAACATCACAGAAAGAAAGTACGGATAGTCACGTTCTGTTAAAGCACTTTTTTCTCTTGTTATGGTGTTGCATACTGTCACTTGACATTTAGGGATTTCTATACATCTTAAATTAAAAAAAAAATTAAAAATAATCAAATCTATCAAGATTAATTTAATATTATATCGGTTTTAATTGTCCAACAAACTTTCCTCTACGAAAGCTAAAATAAAAATCTCAACTGAACCACAACCTAACTTCACTCAACATTTCCTGGTCTTACTTTTGTCTTTGTCATTTTTCTTATATTTAGTTTGCCTTTTTTGTGTTGCATTTTATTAATTTATTGAAGTCTCGTCATGTGTTAATTTATCGCCATTGACCATTTTATAACATTTACAAAGCAGATATTTTTTCACAAATATGTTAAGACAACCACTATTCACAAAAAATACATTTATATAAATATACATAATAAAGTACATGTACATTCATTTAAGATTTTGCTTGTAAATAAAGACTATTTTGAAAGATAAAAAGACAGTGGTTTGTACATCTGCATTTGTTACAAGAATGTTTTAATGCAAAAGATATCAATGAGACAGAGACAAATCAGAAAATGACTGTAAACTTGTACACAGGGCTTGTTGCCAGGAAAACACCCACATATTCTATTTAAGTGGAGTTTCATCCTAAAGAGCCGAGGTGCAACTTGTGGAGAATGTCGACTTTGTGCGGTAATTGAGACGAGAAAAAGTGTGACGAGCGATGATTTGATTGTAACATCGTCTTTAGCCGGTTTTGGTTTGTTCTAAATAGCTGCTGGTTACAGATGCATTTCTTATTTTAAAAAAGAAGAAATAAAAGAACAGAAGTCATTGAAATGAAGTGCTGCTGTACTTACTGTATGCGCCGCGTTTTTAGATTTCCCACTGGAAAACAACAGCTTTGGTAATGATTAGTGCCTTCCCACTTGATGTGCAACACAACAGCTGTATTGACTGGTTGACAAAGTGACAGGTTTTGATTCTAAAGTTAGAACGAAAACAGTTGGGTGACATCTGGATTAGCGAGGTGAGGAATACAGTTATGGATGCCTGTTCTATACAAAATTCCTACAGCTGCTTATAACATGTATTAAAAAAAAGGTTTTTCTTTCTGTAGATACAATACAAGCGCTTTGCATCTTGAGATGAATTCAGCTAATAAGTTTCTTAATCTAAAAAAGAATGAGCACTTTCAAAAGATACCTTATTGCTCACAGAGGAAAAAGTGCTTTTTTTAAATCCTTTTGAAAGGTCTGTCTTTTGTCACTGTTTTAATCTTGGGTGAGAATTTGCTTCTATTCCCGGAAGCACACGAGAAAAGTACAAAGGTACATCTTAACTTTATGCAAAGTGGCCCGCCTTTTAAAACTCCACACGTCCCGTCAAATGCGTCAATAGAGGTGGTGGCGTCCTGTCAGAAACACACGTTTTGCCTCTGCTGACACGGCAAGCAGACACACAAGAAGAGCCGTCAAAATGTAATTACATATGCATGCATAACAATTCATATCAGATATGCTAATAAGCTCGGCATAATCCTCTGAGTAGCAAATGATATTTATTTAATTATAAGAAATATATGGATCTGTTTTAGTGTAAGCCTTTTAAAGTGTGAGAGCATGTGGGAATATTATCTAAATAAACCCCCCTTTGTTTTAAAAGCTGTTTATGATTGTCATCTTTTACAAACACCTTTAAGAAAAAAAAAAAAAAATTCTAATAATTACAATTGTATCCACATTTCAATGTCATTAAACTCTCCTCCTTGCTTTTTTTTTTTGCCCAGTGAGACGAGTGGCGCAGAGGACAAATAATTGTGGTGCCTGCAAAGCTGAAAAATGTAAACAGTTCATTAGATGGGAAATAAAAGGCGTAAAAATACCCAGGGGCAGAGTGTAATGAGGGGCCCTGAAGTTCTCCTGCAAACGCCTTTTCTCTCCACTTTCCATGCTTTTGCCTTGTTCCTCCCTGAGCACACCACTGGAGGCAGAGCATGAAGAGTAATTAAGCATGGGCCGTTTACAATACAGACTTTTTGCCAATAGGAGAATGGCCAAGCACTTTTCAAATCTAATCCTAATAAATACTCATATTCAAATATGGATTTTTAGGTCTTTTTATATGCACCCATGTGTCATTTGTAAACTACAATTAATTAACAAGTTATTTTTAGAAAGGGCATAGGGAATAGTTTAAGGTGACATAATCAAAATACTTGGCCCTTAACAAAATTTATATCAATGGGTAGATCTTTGAAAAACCTACCGCATTTTTCAATAAAGATTCTAACTTTTACATCCACAGGAAGTCTATGTCACAACAATATTTGCTAAAATTTGTCAAATCTAATGATCGACAGTGTGGTTCAAATGATGGAAGAACAGGTACAATTTTATATTGTGTTATATTATATATTTAAATTATTTATTAAAATAAACTGGTAAGTGGATTTCAAATCACTGCCAGTAAAAAAAATTATATATAATCTATATAGAATAAATGTAAGAAAAATTCATGTACAACATGTGAAATAGATCGTTGTGGTCATGGAAACGTAACAAATACAGAAACTATTACCGTACACGACTGCAGGACGTCAGAACGTTTTTTTAGATGTTAAGTGCAACAATCAAGAATAAAACTTCCAGGAGCATTTTAACAGTGTGTGACAAACATCTATGGAGGCAAACGTTTCCTCAAACCATGCGCTTAACTCAAAACGTTAACGTCTCCTTTCTTCCTATCCTCCCCCCGCTGTAATATTTTCCCAGGTGTTGTGTGGACTCAGGCCCCCTCTTCCACAGATTGGGGCAGAGGTGGACCCGTGCAGCATGGTGTTAGAGGAAGCAGAGACCTTTAAGCAGGCGCAAGTATCACAACGGCATCTTCAATAATGCATCTTGGCTTGGTGGGGGTTTTCACACATTGACACACGGAAAACACACAAGTGTGTATTGTTTCAACAAATTGTCAGAGGTGTTCAATTACTCATCTTTTTATTGCATTTGATATCATCAGAAAAGACAAACCGCTTCACATGTCACAGAAGGATGTCATTGAGTCTGTTTCAGTCTCATACAATGCAGCGCCACTGTCTGAGAGCGCGCACACAACATACTGTACAATAACGGCTTAGCATCCAAGGGAAAATTCCTTCATAGGACATCACACACACACACACACACACACACACACACACACACACACACACACACACACACACACACACACACACACACACACACACACACACACACACACACACACACACACACACACAGTGTGTGTTCTGTCTTCCTAATAGAAGTGCAGCGGTGCTAAAGGAGCCGCAGCCTCAGATAACAGCATGGGGCCTCTCATTAGCTCACAGGTTAGCGCTTTGGTGGGTTTCGCACACATACTATTGTGTTTTTTGTAGCGTTGGAAAATAGAACCGGAGGGATCGAAGCTGTTTTGGAGAGAACATAAAGGTAAGTGATCACCAGGGCAGAGTAATAAATGAGGCTGCCACACAGTGTACGAGTGTTCAGCTTCAAAACAATCATTTTAGATGGTCAGGGTGTGTTTGACATGAGAGCAGTCAAAACTTTTGGGGATTTTATCTAGGGAAAATACCATACATTTTTCTATCATGACAGGGGGCTTTCATGTTTTGTTGGACTATTTCCCTGTCAAAGTAATTTCTATCACTAAGTGCAGCACAGATCAGTCAATAGGCCTAACAAAATGGTGAGGGGCAACAAGACAGCGAGACAAGAAGAAGAGCCAAACAGGTAAAAAGGAAGCTCTAAACAGGAGCAAGTTCGACAAGCCCCTTGATTGAAGATATACTTTGAGAAGGCTAAAGTTCACATCTCAGTGGTTCTCTCTTTAAGCCATGAGGCCCGATTAAACCCCATATTAAAATATGAAGGCACATGTAATAAAAAAAAATCAAAGGCTGCGTCTCCCTCCACAACCTATCCTTCCATCTCCCTTGCTTCCTTTCCTTGTGCAGCTCCAGGCCCTGGTTGTGTAGGAGGGGACAGAAGAAGGAATGACAGCAAAGGAAGAGGAAAGTGGGGAAAGAGGAGGGTTGTAGAGACGAGGGGCCATGGTGCAGACAGTGCTGGTTCGAGGAGTAAATCAATAGAACCAAGCCGTCAGGGAGGCAGGCAACCAGGGCAGGCTGAGGAGAGGGGCCCGGCCCGATCACAACGCTGGCTCCTGGCATGCAGTGGGGAATAAAGTGGGCCTCCCCAGGTCACCACCACAGAAAAAGGTGAGATTAGAGGAAAGTGGAGGAGGATTTTTCCCGAGTGGAGGTGGGAGGGGTGAGGGAGGGTGAGGAGACGTGCAGTGTGGGATACCAGGCAAGCCAGGGACCAAGCGGCCCATTAGCCTGTGGCTACCTACATATGGTTCAGTGAACCCTCTGCTGAGAAGAGCTCCTGTGCTATCAGTCTTCCATCACTGTTTAAAGAAAGAAATAGCTTCACATATAACCCTTTCTGTGCTTTGGAAAGAGCTTCACTCATGACCTGCATTTATGATTCACGTTTGTTTGATGTCTATTCTTGGAGTGTTATCTAAAATTGAAAAGTGTAATAAAAAAAATAAAAAATAAAATAAAATAAAAATCCTAGACACAAAGGCAGAGGAGTCGGGCCTGCTGAGCGCGTGAGCATGTCCGTCAGTGGACACGCTCAGAGCACACTATCTCCTTCAGTGCTTTGCCTTTTCTTGTAATGTGACCATTGTTGTAGCTGAATGCTGCTGAATTAGCATAAGAATACAGCCGCACACATAGGGACTTAGCCAGATCATTATCTCTATATATTTATGTATACTTTGTTATTTCACTCGCCTGAACATATTCAGATGCTGATGAGGCCAGAAAGGCCCCTTTCCAAAGCCCTTCCAACATGTGCCCTTCTGAACTTCCCAACACACTTACCAGTTTCCTGGGACTCCCACGGTTTAGTACAGGAATTTATAACATTTGTCCAGAAATTATGAGAAATAGCCAAACCACAGAGGGTCATTTAAGAGTTGTAAACACTGTATAGCAAGATCATTTTTTTAAATTACAGAAATTATTTAGATTCTGTGGTTTTGCAAATAGAAATCCAACTGGAAATGCTTTTATATAAGCACTTAAACCTCAATATGTGTTGTGTGAAACTGACTTCTAAACAAAAAAGCACAAAGAGTGGATTGTAGTGTGTGAACAAACAAGTGTTTTATGGCGACGAGAGGAACAAAAGTAAAGAGTTTAGTCTCACTGCAGGAGTAGGCTGATGCTCTAATGGTGGCCAACCTCTGGGATAATTGAAAAAAACCTAATTCATCTTCTACAATGTAATTCTGATCAAGGCCGCAGCCAGAATACTCTGCAGGCTTCAAAAAGACCAGAGAAAAAGGCAAAATTGTCAGTCGCTGAGAGCAAAAAACACTTCTCCCTTTTTCTGTGGCTGGCTCATTACGAACACTTAGGACGAGAGCGAGAAAGTCTGTTTAATTGTGTGAAGGGGTACAAGCAGGGTTAAAACATGTGCAAATACTACGAAAAGAAAGCCAGCCACTGGTGAGGACGCAATGGCAAGAGTGCTTCCTCGCTCCTCGCTGCTGCCTTCTTTCACTTATTAAAAAGAAGAAAAACACAGTGCCAATGATTCATAATATATTTCATAAATACTTCATGAATCCCTTCACCATACTTAAGCCAGTCTGGCAAAAAAGAAAAACATTGTCACCTATTCTAGTAGCGGCTTGTCAGCACATCACTGGGGAGTGGGTGTCACATGTCACTTCTGGTTTACCCCAGTGTGCGGGACAGGCTGCAAACCGGGGGTAGGACAGGAAGGAGAACAGAAGAAATGAAGTGAAAAGGAGGTGGGCAGGGGGATGAGGGGGGACGAGGGGGTGTGTTATCATATCATTGCCCTGTGTCTTTTAGATTTTCCTCCTTATTATGTTTGGCCTGCACTCGCTCCAGTCACTCAATCACACAAGCCCCGAGGACAGTGGGACCTGGGAGGCCCGTCTGAAAGCTATACTGATCGCTGTCACTGGGCGCGCAGCGGGCCACTTCGCAGGGTTTGGGGGTAAAGAGGAGAGGGTGGGGTGGGGGAGAGATAAGCGGCGCAGGAAGTGATCGCGTGGAAGGATAACGGGACGGCATTTGCACACTGCCAAAACAAAACCTGCGCTCCAGGCATAATGCAGATAGGCCGACCGCACAGACAAGTGTTAACATAAAGACAAGAGTGAGCCGCTTACAAATTAGAGCCTGTGGACTTCTGCCACTCCACTGCAGCTCACAACTTACCGATATGACTTTGAAAGGTAGAGTGTGTGTGGTTCAAGAAACTATAATAAATAATCCAATGTCATTTCCTGGTTTTATTTTTGTTGGGCCACTGTTATGAAAGATTTACAATATTCCTCGAATAGGATAATGTTTTTCAGAACACGATAAATTGTCCAATAAAAAAAAAAAAAAAAAAAAAAATTAGAGGCAAACCTTGTACAACTTATTTTGACCATTACTTTTTTCGAGATAAATTCTCCAAACTGTCACACTGAGTTTACCATCTCTCAATCAATAGGAGTTACAGGAAAGAAAGGTTATGGAAAGCTAAGGACTGCAACCAACAGTAATCACATGTTAGAGTTTTACTTTTTTCTTTTACCCAGTAAGCATCCCAGAAATGTTGTATATGCCAACAATACATCAGCCACCTTGTTTTTCAATAATATCAAAGATAAAACTACTGTTGTCCATATGACATTGTCCTTAATGTAATGTTGATGGACAATGTCCAATAAAAGTTTGTCCAAAATGCTAATCCACAAATTAATCCCATTTTGGAGTCTGTAAAAAGACACAAATCCATAAAGAGCTGGTGGAAGCCATACTGCACTCAACAACTTCCAAATGAAAGCCAGGATTCTTGAGAACAGATCCATTTGTTTGCATCTTAAATCTGCCACGAGCTGATATATAGGGGGAAAATCCCTGTCAAATCAGCCAGTCCTTTCATGAGTGGTTATGAGTAATTAGTCTTTGGTGTCATTGATGGCTTGTTAAGCAACAAACCATAAAAAGAGGCAATCTGCCTTTAGAGTGACAGTGTTTTAGTCAGAACAAGTCGACCAAGGAAACCTAAGGCGATTTTAAGTGTCTAACATCCGACTTACGCTGGGCTGTCATGTTGTCGCAATAAGAAGGACAAAGGTCACAATAATGCAACTTTTAAATAGGGAATACAACAAGGGTATAATGTCGTCCAAACATGGTCTAAAACACCCAACATCCCTAAATAATTCTCAACAAAATGATCCAACTTTGAACGTGGAAAGGGTTTTTGAGAAAAACACACAACTTTGCAAAACCTTTCAAAGTTTTAATTGCACCAAAACAGTGACTTTACTTGAAGTTGTGCACAGAGTTCTGCACTTAAAGTTGGAAAGTCTTTACAACCTTGGATTGTCTCACACACTGACTTATTACATTAAAATCTTGTGTGATATGGTTTTAACAAGACACTAGACCTTTGCTTTGGAGGTCTTTGCGAATCTTGAGCTGCTGGTGTATGAAGTCATTAATCCAGCTAAATTAAAATGATAACTCCACCTTGACCTCTTGGTAGAAAACTTCACATTAGACACATTTAATTTGATCAGAAATTATCTCATTTGCGTTTCAACCTCATTCACACAGCCCATTTAAGAAGTCCAGTGTGGATGAATAGCTCGCACAATGTTTGCCCCATTTCTTCCAGAAGGTCACAAAGCCCTCATAAAACTAATACACCTTCTTTGGACCATTCATCTGAGTGTACCTCAGCAAACAAAACTGTTCAATATTTCAAGGTTGCCTTTGGAAAACGCATTAATTATCTCTCTGGGCAGACACTAGGAAGCAATCCCTCAAAAGGATTTTATTCAAGAAAAGCCAGAGATCCACTTGAACGTGACTGAACCTCCAAACAATGCTCAGACAGATGATTGGCAAATTAGGATTGGGACTGTTGTATGCCTCATAGAATTGGTTGGTATGATTAAATATAAAAACTACAATTAGATAATTTACGGTGCTACCCATTATGGAAGCACAGGAATTGTATTACATATTTTATAACTTCTTCTCATAAAGCCAAGTATGATGAAATGTGCAAATCAATGTATTGTTTGCCACTCTTTTTCACATCACTTGAACAGATTCGGTTCTTTTAACAATGACCTAGAATATGAGGTGGTCTTTTTGCACTGCTCCATCCTCTTGGTACAAGTTCAAACACAGTATCATCACCCACTAAGGCGTAAGTACACAAGTTTCAAATCACTAATGCTTCTCAATAATCCTTGATAAGAAAAAAAAAAAAGAAAAGTGTAGTCAATTAGAAAACATCTTTAATTATTCCACAGAGATGCCACATGAACAGAACTTGACCATTCAAACCTATTCCTATTAACTAAACTGAAATGTGACAATAAAAACAGTGGAATTTTAAGGACTATCAATTAACCTGTACCACATTCAAGGATCTTTGGACTATTGAGACCACAAGTGCTTGTAACAAAGACCTGTAAACTGTGCTACTATTTACTATAGGAGAAAATGATATTAGAGCTTCATTTCAGATTAATTGGGAGCACATATACAAGGGCATTACGAAATACATTGAATTTTTATTTCAACCCAAAGATGAGGACATGCAGAAATAAGTAAAAAGGTTTGTTAACTATTTTATATTTAAAAGCCAAGTGAACGGTAAATGTGCACAATATTGTCCATGTAGTGTCCCAATGAAGAGAATTCTTAGACCAACGCCGCCATCTGCTGGAAGCATAGATGAACAACACTAGCTCAAACAAGCCACACAAACTCCACAAGCAGCTAAATATCTTGAAATCGAATGCAATACCTATATAAAAAAAACAACAACAACAACAATAAATATGGTAAGTGTGGTACCAATTTTGAGAAGACACATTAATTTCACAAAACCTAATTTAGAATTGACTTACTTGGTTCACTAGAAGCTGCTCCAAATAGTTCCTTAACAGAATAAATTTAAGCACAGACCTAAAAAAAATCAAACCTTTGAAAAGGGACTAGAATGGAAAGCCTTTGATATTCAAAATACATACCGACAACAGAGAAGGTTTCTGACAAAAAATCACATCTAAATTTCTGAGTCAATGTTACTTTGTGACAGTTTACAGCTGACACCTCGTCGGGCCCCACATGAGAGCCATCAGACATTTACAGTTAGAGCCGTATCCACCCAAACGCATTGTGTTTTGTACGACACAACAGACGTCTGTGGCCCCCCACCTTCCCCACTGGGACAGACCAAACAGGGGCCTTTGAAGATGGTGGCTCTGTTTACCCGATAGATTTTATTAGATTAAGCCTGCGTTAGACGACTTCTTTGCCTGATCAAAGCCACCGCTAAGAGCTATGCCATTCTGCTGCCACTGACTTGAAGGCAGCCACATCAAATCGGATTTTCATTGTCCTTCTTAATTTTTTTTTTTTTTTTGTGCTTCTGACGGTACCACTGGTATCCTATTTCTCATGCTTGTTTGTCACAGGCCGCTACCTTTCAGACCCCCGCTGTCCACATAGTACTATTGCAATGAAGCTGTCAAGAACAAAGTTTCCAATATAAACCTTTGGGAAGTGTGCTTCATAAGTTGTCTTCCTGGATGAAATGGCCAGGTCAGTTCGGGCATCATCTGGAAAGGAGCGGGAATGAGGTCTCAAGCTGGCACACCGGTGGTAGGAGACTTCAAACCGTGGGTGAACAGGAGGATGAGAAAGCAGGTTACGGGGGGAGACACCCGTGGGAGGCCGGTAGGGGGTAAGGTGGTAGGGGGTGGGGTACCTAGGGAGTGGAAGGGAGCCTTGATATCCACAGAAAGCACAACAAAGCCTCCGCTTTTTACATTAAAAAGAAAGGAGATTTTTTTTTCACAAGTGTCATGTCCTGCCCGGGCCAGCGGGAAGTGAGAGGCTAAAGCATTTGGCACATCTGAGGCACATCTGAGGGGCTCAAGTCCTGGCCTTCTGAACACTTGCATCAGATTTACGGGAGAGCAGTTAAACTAGATGTTACTGTGTCAAGTGGTTGCTGAGGGTTTAAATGCACTCTGATCTGACCACGCCACACACACAGAGCAGAGGCAGGGAAATGGCTCTGTCCCACCAGGGGCCACACAGACGGAGTGATATTCCTTTATTCTTTAAAGAATACAACTTATGGACATGCAATTCAGACTTGGAGCACATTAGAAATCCTGGGAGGAGGGCAGGAAATGAGTTAACATACTACCAAAAGGGATTTAAGTGTCCTAGGCTAAAGGAGACAAAAAGGCCAAAAATGTACATAAAGAAAAAAAAACAAGTGAAAATACAGACAGAGTTTGGTTCAGACACACAATCAGTAATCATGATATACAGAATATACAAATGATGGGCGTGCAAAAAAATACTAATTGGACCAGAGGGGCCATTTTGAGGAAATTTTATTTAAATATACTTCTACCCGGGGCGCCACAATGGGTCACATGGCAGAGCGCAAACCATATACATGGGAGACATGGGTTCAATTCCTAATATGGTATATGTCAATATCATTTCCCTCTTTCTCACCCCGTTTCCTGTCTGTCTACTATCTTATCAAATAAAGGCAACATGGCCAAAAACATTGTCTTTAAATTTACTGATAATAATAATAATAAATATAGCTGCAAGCAGCAATGACGGGGCCAAGCACAAGGCCGGCATTAAACCTCATGCCGACATAGCCGGCAGCATCAGACCAACGGCAGTAAGCATATAAAGACATTTCAATAAGACTTCAGTCTAAATGGCTGAGAAATCATCAATACGGTCTTTAGCACTTTGATTGAATTGTTTTATCACGGTCGACATAGAGGCATCGCAGTAACCACACTGATGTGTGAAACAACTAAGGTGCTCAAACTCTGCAGGCAGACTCAAACTCTGCAGGCAGACTCAAGTCATGGTTGCCATAACACGTACTAAGTTTGGTTAGAATATATTAAAGCATTGCAGAGATATAGCCTGACTTTTATTTTTGTGCGCACTAAGTTGATTTCATTTTCGCAGTATTTGACAACGGTTTGACGAATCAACTTTCTTTTAATAACTTTTTGTCAGCATAGTCTAAAGATGATCTGGTTCAATTTTTATGAAAATTGGGGCTACGGTCAAGTAGGAGTTCGCAAAAGTATGTTTTTTTGAAAAATCAAAATGGCTAACTCCCAAAATGGTTGATATGGCAAAATTGGCTATGCTACAGCTCAGCAAGATGCCACGAATCTAAAGAGACCAGTTTTGTGATTTTTGGCTAAAGCATTCTGAATTAATAATTAAAAAAATGTCACATTTATGTATCTCTAGACCACTAGGTGGCGCTGCGCCAAAACTGTGCAGGCAGCCTCAAGTCGTGGGTGCTGTAACATGTACCAAGTTTGGTTAGAATATATTAAAGCATTGCAGAGATATAGCCTGACTTTTATTTTTGTACGCACTAAGTTGATTTCATTTGCACGGTATTCGACAACGGTTTGACAAATCAACTTTCTTTTAATAACTTTTTGTCACCATAGTCTGAAGATGATCTGGTTAAATTTTGGTGAAAATCGGACAAACGGTGTGGGAGGAGTTCGAAAAAGTAGGTTTTTAAAGAAAAACAACATGGCAAACAGGAAGTTTGGCCGAATAGGACATATTTAGTATCTGTGCTCTCGGCTTGATCCAGTGAACACATTAAGACCATTTGTTTTACAATAGGTTAACGGAATCAAAAGTTATTAGCATATTTGTGAGTTCGGTTATAACTTTTGACCACAAGGTGGCGCTACCCCAAAACTTTTTGAGTACCTTCAGGGCTTGGTCCCGAAGACGCATACCAAGTTTTGTAATGATGCAGCAATGCGTTCCAAAAAAATAGCACTTTATGACCACATTCATAATGGCCGACGCTCAAAATGGCCGATATGGGAAAATTTGGTATCGCAGGACTCGGCATGATGCACTGAATCTAAAGAGACCAGTTTTAGGATTTTTGGCAAAAGCGTTCAAAAGATATAAGCAAATAATTCACTTTTTCATATCTCCTGACCACTAGGAGGCGCTGCGCCAAAACTCTGCAGGCATCCTCAAATCTTAGTTGCAATAACATGTACTAAGTTTGGCTAGAATATGTTAAAGCATTGCAGAGATATAGCCTGACTTTCATTTTTGTGCGCATTATGTCAATTTTATTTGCGCGGTTTTCAAAAACGGTTTGACGAATCAACTTTCTTTTAATAACTTTTGGTCACCATAGTCTGAAGATGATCTGTTTCAATTTTCGTGATAATCGGACAAACGGCCTAGGAGGAGTTCGCAAAAGTACATTTTTTAGAAAATTCAAAATGGCGGAAAAACTATCATGGCGGAAAATGACGTCATATGGTGCAATCGAATCGTCATGAGCTAAGGAATCAGAGGAAAAAAGAATTTTAATTCTAGGCCTTACGGTTCAAAAGTTATTAACATAAACATAAGTCCAACTTTGGACAGTTGGTGGCGCTAGAGGGATTAAGGTAGACACTTCAGATTTGTTAGGATGACAGCTCACACTGTCCACTATGAGTGTACCAAATTTCACAACTTTTTAGCATACGGTTCTATGGCCTACCATAGACTCCCATGCGGAATAATAATAAGAAGAAGAAGAAATCTAACGGATTCAATAGGGTCTACGCACCTTCGGTGCTTGGCCCCTAATAATAAATATAGCTGCAAGCAGCCATGACGGGGCCAAGCACTAGGCCGGCATTAAACCTCATGCCGACATGGCTGGCAGCGTCAGACCAAGGGCAGTAAGCATCTAAAGACATTTCAATAAGACTTCAGTCTAAATGGCTCAAAAATCATCAATACGGTCTTTAGCACTTTGATTGAATGGTTTATCACGTTCGACCCAGAGGCAGTGCAGTAACCCAACTGATGTGTGAAACAACTAGAGTGCTAAAACTCTGCAGGCAGCCTCAAGTCATGGTTGCCATAACACGTACTAAGTTTGGTTAGAATATGTTAAAGCATCGCAGAGAAATAGCCTGATATTCATTTTTGAGCGCATGAAGTCAATTTCATTTGTGCAGTATTCGAAACGGTTCGACCAATCATCTTAATTCTAATAACTTTTTGTCAGGATAGTCTGAAGATGATCTGGTTTAATTTTTATGAAAATTGGGGCTACGACCTAGGAGGAGTTTGCAAAAGTATGTTTTTAGAAAATTCAAAATGGCCGACTCCCAGAATAGTTGGTGCGGGAAAATTGGCTATGCTACGGCTCGGCATGATGCCACAAATCTAAGGAGATCAGTTTGGTGATTTTTGGCTAAAGCATTCTGAAGAAATAACTAAAAAATGTCACATTTTTGTATCTCTGGACCAGTAGGTGGCGCTGACCCAAAACTCGGCAGGAAGCCTCGAGTCATAGTTGCCATAACACGTACTAAGTTTGGTTAGAATATATTAAAGCATTGCAGAGATATAGCCTGACTTTGATTTTTGTGCGTATTAAGTCAAATTCATTTGCACGGTATTCAAAAACGGTTTGACTAATCATCTTAATTCTAATAACTTTTTCTCAGCATGGTCTGAAGATGTTATGATTCAATTTTGGTGAAAATTGGACAAACGCTGTGGGAGGAGTTCGAAAAAGTAGGTTTTTAAAGAAAGACAACATGGCAAACAGGAAGTTTGTCCGAATAGGACATATTTGGTATCTGTGCTCTTGGCTTGACCCAATGAACACACTAAGACCATTTGTTTTACAATATGTTAACGTAATAAAAAGTTATTAGCATATTTGTGAATTTGGTTATAACTTTTGACCACAAGGTGGCGCTGCTCCAAAACTTTTTGAGTACCTTCAGGGCTTGATGCGAAGACACATACCAAGTTTTGTAATAATGCGGTAATGCGTTTAAAAAATATAGCACTTTTTGACATTATTCATAATGGCCGACTCCCAAAATAGTTAATATGGGAAAATTGGCTATGCTACGGCTCGGCATGATGCCACGAATCTAAAGAGACCAGGTTTGTGATTTTTGGCTAAAGCATTCTGAAGTAATAATTAAAAAATGTCACATTCTTGTATCTCTAGACCACTAGGTGGCGCTGCATCAAAACTCTGCACACATCCTCAAGTCTTTGTTGCCATAACACATACTAAGTTTGGTTAGAAAATATTAAAGCATTGCAGAGATATAGCCTGACTTTTATTTTTGTGCGCACAAAGTCAAATTCATTTGCACGGTATTCGAAAACGACTTGATTAATCATTCTAATTCTAATAACTTTTTGTCAGCATAGTGTGAACATGATGTGGTTCAAGTTTCATGAAATTTGGCGGAACGGCCTAGGAGGAGTTCGCAAAAGTACGTTTTTTAGAAAATTCAAAATGGCGGAAAAACTATCATGGCGGAAAATGACGTCATATGGTGCAATCGAATCGTCATGAGCTAAGGAATCAGAGGAAAAAAGAATTTTAATTCTAGGCCTTACGGTTCAAAAGTTATTAACATAAACATAAGTCCAACTTTGGACAGTTGGTGGCGCTAGAGGGATTAAGGTAGACACTTCAGATTTGTTAGGATGACAGCTCACACTGTCCACTATGAGTGTACCAAATTTCACAACTTTTTAGCATACGGTTCTATGGCCTACCATAGACTCCCATGCGGAATAATAATAAGAAGAAGAAGAAATCTAACGGATTCAATAGGGTCTACGCACCTTCGGTGCTTGGCCCCTAATAATAAATATAGCTGCAAGCAGCCATGACGGGCCAAGCACTAGGCGGCATTAAACCTCATGCCGACATGGCTGGCAGCGTCAGACCAAGGGCAGTAAGCATCTAAAGACATTTCAATAAGACTTCAGTCTAAATGGCTCAAAAATCATCAATACGGTCTTTAGCACTTTGATTGAATGGTTTATCACGTTCGACCCAGAGGCAGTGCAGTAACCCAACTGATGTGTGAAACAACTAGAGTGCTAAAACTCTGCAGGCAGCCTCAAGTCATGGTTGCCATAACACGTACTAAGTTTGGTTAGAATATGTTAAAGCATCGCAGAGAAATAGCCTGATATTCATTTTTGAGCGCATGAAGTCAATTTCATTTGTGCAGTATTCGAAAGCGGTTCGACCAATCATCTTAATTCTAATAACTTTTTGTCAGGATAGTCTGAAGATGATCTGGTTTAATTTTTATGAAAATTGGGGCTACGACCTAGGAGGAGTTTGCAAAAGTATGTTTTTTAGAAAATTCAAAATGGCCGACTCCCAGAATAGTTGGTACGGGAAAATTGGCTATGCTACGGCTCGGCATGATGCCACAAATCTAAGGAGATCAGTTTGGTGATTTTTGGCTAAAGCATTCTGAAGAAATAACTAAAAAATGTCACATTTTTGTATCTCTGGACCAGTAGGTGGCGCTGACCCAAAACTCGGCAGGAAGCCTCGAGTCATAGTTGCCATAACACGTACTAAGTTTGGTTAGAATATATTAAAGCATTGCAGAGATATAGCCTGACTTTGATTTTTGTGCGTATTAAGTCAAATTCATTTGCACGGTATTCAAAAACGGTTTGACTAATCATCTTAATTCTAATAACTTTTTCTCAGCATGGTCTGAAGATGTTATGATTCAATTTTGGTGAAAATTGGACAAACGCTGTGGGAGGAGTTCGAAAAAGTAGGTTTTTAAAGAAAGACAACATGGCAAACAGGAAGTTTGTCCGAATAGGACATATTTGGTATCTGTGCTCTTGGCTTGACCCAATGAACACACTAAGACCATTTGTTTTACAATATGTTAACGTAATAAAAAGTTATTAGCATATTTGTGAATTTGGTTATAACTTTTGACCACAAGGTGGCGCTGCTCCAAAACTTTTTGAGTACCTTCAGGGCTTGATGCCAAAGACACATACCAAGTTTTGTAATAATGCGGTAATGCGTTTAAAAAATATAGCACTTTTTGACATTATTCATAATGGCCGACTCCCAAAATAGTTAATATGGGAAAATTGGCTATGCTACGGCTCGGCATGATGCCACGAATCTAAAGAGACCAGGTTTGTGATTTTTGGCTAAAGCATTCTGAAGTAATAATTAAAAAATGTCACATTCTTGTATCTCTAGACCACTAGGTGGCGCTGCATC
The DNA here is from genome assembly GCA_024349245.1 of Neodontobutis hainanensis. Lineage (NCBI taxonomy): Eukaryota > Metazoa > Chordata > Actinopteri > Gobiiformes > Odontobutidae > Neodontobutis > Neodontobutis hainanensis. Next base: position 7,733,468 of record JALDNG010000017.1, on the reverse strand, counting down.
AAAACTCTGCACACATCCTCAAGTCTTTGTTGCCATAACACATACTAAGTTTGGTTAGAAAATATTAAAGCATTGCAGAGATATAGCCTGACTTTTATTTTTGTGCGCACAAAGTCAAATTCATTTGCACGGTATTCAAAACGACTTGATTAATCATTCTAATTCTAATAACTTTTTGTCAGCATAGTGTGAACATGATGTGGTTCAAGTTTCATGAAATTTGGCGGAGCGGCCTAGGAGGAGTTCGCAAAAATGCGTTTTTAGAAAATTCAAAATGGCGGAAAAACTATCATGGCGGAAAATGACGTCATAGGGTGCAATCGAATCGTCATGACCTAAGGAATCAGAGGAAAATAGAATTTTCATTCTAGGCCTTACGGTTCAAAAGTTATTATCATAAACATAAGTCCAACTTTGAACAGTTGGTGGCGCTAGAGATATAGAATTAGACACTTCAAATTTGCTAGGATCAATGATTGGACTGTCCTTAATGAGTGTGCCAACTTTCATCATTTTCCCTCAAACGCTTCTATGGCCTGCCATAGACTCCAATGGAAAAGAAGAATAAATATAGCTGCAAGCAGCAATGACGGGGCCAAGCACAAGGCCGGCATTAAACCTCATGCCGACATGGCCGGCAGCATCAGACCAACGGCAGTAAGCATATAAAGACATTTCAATAAGACTTTAGTCTAAATGGCCGAAAAATCATCAATACGGTCTTTAGCACTTTGATTGAATGGTTTATCACGGTCGACCAGTAACCAAACTGATGTGTGAAACAACTAGAGTGCTCAAACTCTGCAGGCAGACTCAATGTGTTGATGGCTGGCAGCATCAGACCAATGGCAGTAAGCAGTTAAATACATTTCAATAAGACTTCAGTCTAAATGACTGAAAAATCATCAATACGGTCTTTAGCACTTGGATTGAATGGTTTATCACGCCCAATCCAGAGGCAGCGCAGTAACTAAACTGATGTGTTGATGGCGGCAGCATTAGACCAACGGCAGTAAGCAGTTAAAGACATTTCAATAAGACTTCATTCTAAATGGCGGAAAATCACCAATACGGTCTTTAGCACTTTGATTGAATGGTTTATCACGGTCGACCAGTAACCAAACTGATGTGTGAAACAACTAGAGTGCTCAAACTCTGCAGGCAGACTCAATGTGTTGATGGCTGGCAGCATCAGACCAATGGCAGTAAGTATCTAAAGACATTTCAGTAAGACTTCAGTCTAAATGGCCAAAAATCATCAATACGGTCTTTAGCACTTTGATTGAATGGTTTATCACGTCAATCCAGAGGCAGCGCTGTAACCAAACTGATGTGTGAAACAACTAAGGTCCTCAAACTCTGCAGGCAGACTCAAGTTATGGTTGCCATAACAATTACTAAGTTTGGTTAGAATATATTAAAGCATTGCAGAGATATAGCCCGACTTTTATTTTTGTGCTCACTAAGTTGATTTCATTTGCGCAGTATTTGACAACGGTTTGACGAATCAACTTTCTTTTAATAACTTTTTGTCACCATAGTCTGAAGAAGATCTGGTTCAATTTTGGTAAAAATCGGACAAACGGTGTGGGAGGAGTTCGAAAAAGTAGGTTTTTAAAGAAAGACAACATGGCAAACAGGACGTTTGTCCGAATAGGACATATTTGGTATCTGTGCTCTCGGCATGATCAAGTGAAAACATTAAGACCATTTGTTTTACAATAGGTTAACGGAATCAAAAGTTATTAGCATATTTGTGAATTCGGTTATAACTTTTGACCACAAGGTGGCGCTGCCCCAAAACTTTTTGAGTACCTTCAGGGCTTGGTCCCGAAGACGCATACCAAGTTTTGTAATGATGCGGCAATGCGTTCCAAAAATATAGCACTTTATGACAAAATTCATAATGGCCGACGCTCAAAATGGCCGATATGGGAAAATTTGGTATCGCAGGACTCGGCATGACGCACTGAATCTAAAGAGACCAGTTTTATGATTTTTGGCAAAAGCGTTCAGAAGATATAAGCAAATAATTAACTTTTTCATATCTCCTGACCACTAGGAGGCGCTGCGCCAAAACTCTGCAGGCATCCTCAAATCTTAGTTGCAATAACATGTACTAAGTTTGGTTGGAATATATTAAAGCATTGCAGAGATATAGCCCGACATTCATTTTTGTGCGCATTAAGTCAATTTTATTGGCGCGGTATTCGAAAACGGTTAGACGAATCAACTTTCTTTTAATAACTTTTTGTCAACATAGCCTGTAGATGATCTGGTTAAATTTTCGTGATAATCGGACAAACGGCCTAGGAGGAGTTCGCAAAAGTACATTTTTTAGAAAATTCAAAATGGCGGAAAAAGTATCATGGCGGAAAATGACGTCATATGGTGCAATCGAATCGTCATGAGCTAAGGAATCAGAGGAAAAAAGAATTTTAATTCTAGGCCTTACGGTTCAAAAGTTATTAACATAAACATAAGTCCAACTTTGGACAGTTGGTGGCGCTAGAGGGATTAAGGTAGACACTTCAGATTGGTTAGGATGACAGCTCACAATGTCCACTTTTAGTGTACCAATTTTCACAACTTTTTAGCATACGGTTCTATGGCCTACCATAGACTCCCATGCGGAATAATAAGAAGAAGAAATCTAACGGATTCAATAGGGTCTACGCACCTTCGGTGCTTGGCCCCTAAATATAGCTGCAAGCAGCAATGACGGGGCCAAGCACAAGGCCGGCATTCAATCTCATGCCGACCTGGCCGGCAGCATCAGACCAACGTCAGTAAGCATCTAAAGACATTTCAATAAGACTTCAGTCTAAATGGCTTAAAAATCAACAATATGGTCTTTAGCACTTTGATTGAATGGTTTATCACGTTCGACCTAGAGGCAGCGCAGTAACCACACTGATGGGTGAAACAACTAGAGTGCTAAAACTCTGCAGGCAGCTTCGAGTCTTGGTTGCCATAACACATACTAAGCTTGGTTAGAATATATTAAAGCATTGCAGAGATATAGCCTGATGTTCATTTTTGTGCGCATTAAGTCAATTTGTATTGCGCAGTATTCAAAAACGGTTTGACCAATCATCTTAATTATAATAACTTTTTGTCAACATAGTCTAAAGATGATTTGGTTCAATTTTTATGAAAATTGGGGCTACGGCCTAGGAGGAGTTGGCAAAAGTATGTTTTTTAGAAAATTCAAAATGGCCGACTCCCAGAATAGTTGGTACGGGATAATTGGCTATGCTACGGCTCGGCATGATGCCACGAATCTAAAGAGACCAGTTTTGTGATTTTTGTTTAAAGCATTCTTAAGTAATAATTAAAAAAATGTCACATTTTTGTATCTCTAGACCACTAGGCGGCGCTGACCCAAAACTCGGCAGGCAGCCTCGAGTCATGGTTGCCATAACATGTACTAAGTTTGGTTAGAATATGTTAAAGCATTGCAGAGATTTAGCCTGACTTTGATTTTTGTGCGCATTAAGTCAATTTCATTTGCACGGTATTCGAAAACGGTTTGACTAATCAACTTTCTTTATATAACTTTTTTCAGCATAGTCTGAAGGTGTTATGATTCAATTTTGGTCAATATTGGACAAACGTGTGGGAGGAGTTCGAAAAAGTAGGTTTTTAAAGAAAGACAACATGGCAAACAGGAAGTTTGGCCAAATAGGACATATTTGTTATCTGTGCTCTCGGCTTGATCCAGTGAACACATTAAGACCATTTGTTTTACTATAGGTTAACGTAATCAAAAGTTATTAGTGTATTTGTCAATTTGGTTATAACTTTTGACCACAAGGTGGCGCTGCCCCAAAACTTTTGAGTACCTTCAGGGCTTGGTCGAAGACGCATACCAAGTTTTGTAATGATGCGGCAATGCGTTCCAAAAATATAGCACTTTTGGACAAAATTCAAGATGGCCGACTCCCAAAATAGTTGATATGGCAAAATTGGATATGCTACGGCTCGGCATGATGCCACGAATCTAAAGAGACCGGGTTTGTGATTTTTGGCTAAAGCATTCTTAATAAATAATAAAAAACGTCATATTTTTGTATCTCTAGACCACTAGGTGGCGCTGCGCCAAAACTCTGCACACATCCTCAAGTCATGGTTGCCATAACACATACTAAGTTTGGTTAGAAAATATTAAAGCATTGCAGAGCTATAGCCTGACTTTTATTTTTGTGCGCACTAAGTCGATTTCATTTGCGCGGTATTCGACAACAGTTTAACGAATCAACTTTCTTTATATAACTTTTTGTCAGCATAGTCTGGAGATGATGTGGTTCAATTTTCATGAAAATCGGGGCTACGGCCTAGGAGGAGTTCGCAGAATTTTAATTCTAGGCCTTACGGTTCAAAAGTTATTAGCATAAACATAAGTCCAACTTTGAACAGTTGGTGGGTATTCGAAAGCGGTTCGACCAATCATCTTAATTCTAATAACTTTTTGTCAGGATAGTCTGAAGATGATCTGGTTCAATTTTTATGTAAATTGAAGTGCGGCCTAGAAGGAGATTGCAAAGTACGATTTTTTGAAAATTCAAAATGGCCGACTCCCAAAATAATTTAAATGGGAAAATTGGCTATGCTATGGCTCGGCATGATGCCACGAATCTAAAGAGACCAGTTTTGTGATTTTTGGCTATAGCATTCTGAAGAAATAATTTTAAAAAATGTCACATTTTTGTATCTCGGGACCACTAGGTGGCGCTGCCCCAAAACTCAGCAGGCAGCCTCAGGTCATGGTTGACATAACACGTACTAAGTTTGGTTAGAATATGTTAAAGCATTGCAGAGATATAGCCTGACTTTGATTTTTGTGTGCATTAAGTCAATTTCATTTGCTCAGTATTTAAAAACAGTTTGACTAATCATCTTAATTCTAATATCTTTTTGTCAGCATGGTCTGAAGATGTTATGATTCAATTTTGGTAAAAATTGGAGAAATGGTATGGGAGGAGTTCGAAAAAGTAGATTTTTAAAGTAAAACAACATGGCAAACAGGAAGTTTGGTCGAATAGGACATATTTGGTATCTGTGCTCTCGGCTTGACCCAGTGAACACGTTAAGACCATTTGTTTTACAATAGGTTAACGTAATAAAAAGTTATTAGCATATTTGTTAATTTGGTTTATAACTTTTGACCACAAGGTGGCGCTGCTCCAAAACTTTTTGAGTACCTTCAGGGCTTGGTCCTGAAGACGCATACAAAGTTCTGTAATGATGTGGTAATGCGTTCAAAAAATATAGCACTTTTTGACAATATTCATAATGGCCGACTCACAAAAAAGTTGATATGGCAAAATTGGCTTTGCTACTTCTCGGCATGATGCCACGGATCTAAGGAGACCGGGTTTGTGATTTTTGGCTAAAGCATTCTTAATTAATAATAAAAAATGTCATATTTTTGTATCTCTAGACCACTAGGTGGCGCTGCGCCAAAACTCTGCACACATCCTCAAGTCATGGTTGCCATAAGACGTACTAAGTTTGGTTAGAATATGTTAAAACATTGCAGAGATATAGCCTGACTTTTATTTTTGTGCGCACTAAGTCGAATTCATTTGCACGGTATTCGAAAACGACTTGATTAATCATTCTATTTCTAATAACTTTTTGTCAGCATAGTCTGAACATGATGTGGTTCAAGTTTCATGAATATTGGCGCCACGGCCTAGGAGGAGTTCGCAAAAGTACGTTTTTCACAAAATTCAAAATGGCGGAAAAACTATCATGGCGGAAAATGACATCATAGAGTGCAATCGAATCGGCTTGAGCTAAGGAATCAGAGGAAAAAAGAATTTTAATTCTACGCCTTACGGTTCAAAAGTTATTAGCATAAACATAAGTCCAACTTTGAACAGTTGGTGGCGCTAGAGATATTGAGTTAGACACTTCAAATTTGCTAGGATCAATGACTGGACTGTCCTCAATGAGTGTGCCAACTTTCATCATTTTCCCGCAAACGCTTCTATGGCCTGCCATAGACTTCCATGGCAAAGAAGAATAATAAGAACCGGAACGAAAACAATAGGTGCCTCAAGCACCTTCGGTGCTTGGCCCCTAATAAGAACCGGAACAAAAACAATAGGTGCCTCCAGCACCTTCGGTGCTTGGCCCCTAATAATAATAGAGATTAATTTATAAGTCATTGATCTCCAGATAAAACAAGAAAGAGTAGACGTTTGTAAACAAGAAGCATGCATTATTGTTAAGTAAATTAAAGCTGTCAATGTGATGAATGATGTGATTGTTAGGAACTAGACTGGGGCTGGTTTAATTTCTTACAAACTAACACTGCCTATTGCACGTTGAGTAACAGAAATTAGCCACTATATTGGCCCGGGCATGTGTTAACGGCTTGATTAAACATGGTAGGAGCAGGGACAAGAAAGATTAAGTTTAATTGTCAACCAATTAAATAGAGAATATCAAACAGCCCCTCTGTGATCGCAGTAAGCACAGCCCTCAACAGTACATTTAAGCTATGCATATTTGATTGTTTACAACTCTTAGGTACTAATAGGAATATGAGTAAATATCCAGAGATTTACAAATTCACATTTTTTCAATATGTAACAAAAGATACAACAGAAATCTGGCAGGTTATGTTCTGGTTTAAAGCAAAAAATAAAAAATATTGGTTGGATAGATGTATGTATATATATTTATATAAAATACAAATTTCCTCAATACAATACACTCTCCTGTTGTAATTTGGTACTGGTCAGAATGGGTACAAGTCAGTTTTCTTTTTTCTAAACACCCAATCTAAAACCAGTGATGTTATAGATTTAGGTCACTCATTAAGCTTTGATGGAGTTTTAGATCAAGTGGAGGAATACCGAGATTTATAAATTACTAAACAAGGCCAGGCTCTCCAAGAACACAAACACAAACACACAAGCTGTTCTGAAAAAGTATTACAACAGTTTCTCTCAACTTTGGTGCAAGAGTAAGTTTAAGGGTGCATTCAGACTTGCTGTGTTTGGTGCGGTTCAAACAAACTCTGGTGCGGTTGCTCTGTTAGTGCGTTTCACTTGGATAAGTGTAAATGCTCCAGACAAACCTCAGTGCACACTAATCACGCGCTCCTTGACCCCTCCAAAACAGAGGTCAAGTGTGAACCTCACGCAGACCAGAGATGAGCTCAAACAGGAAGAGCATCATAAATTGGGAACAAAAACATCACATAATGCTTAGTTTCCCCGAGATTGGAAAAGAAAACTACCCAAAACAATATTGTACAACCAAATAAAATGAGAAGAGATCAAATGTAAAGTACGGAGAACATAAACTGCTATAATAATGTGCCTTTTTAGCATTTGGGCTAACCACACCATCAAAATGTTTTCCTTAAAAATACAGGATTTTCCCGTTTGGTGCCGTTTAAAATGCCAGCTGAGAATGCTTGGACGGGCCGAGGCTTATGGCTGACAAACCAAACTTAAATAGATCGTTTTCCGTTTTGATGAAAACAAATGAAGCTACAAGTGTGAACACACAAAGACTGACGAGGTAAAAAAGTACATGTGTATAGACCACCAAGGACATAAAAAAGGACAATGTTATCATTTAGGAGGCTCTCTTTGACACAATAGTTATTTTATATTTATGTGATGATTGTACAATGTAAAAGACCTTAAACAGAGGAAGAATAATGGACCATGGAATCAGCCATTTACAAAGATAAACTATGTAAAAGTGAGGTTTGGCTCCAAGAACACTCCTGTTGACTCCAGATAGTTAGAATTCTCATTAGTAACCCCATTTACACTATCTTTGTTGGTTATTGCTCCAAAATGTAAGATTATGAGTGGAATGTGGACCGTGACAGCTTTTTCTTGTGCTAAGATCTTCAAAAACATACCATATATACAAAAGGAGATGATAGGTGATTATACAGTGACTTTAATCAACGTGTGAGCTATCCCAGATTTTGTACTTCAAACTCAAAGCCTCTGGTTTTTATAGAACCTTGTAGTCTCTGACATCTCTCCTTTCCTTGCAAATTTGTACAACTTCTGTCTACTTGTGAATATTATATATTTTTTTATTATATCCCTTCATTTCCATGGGAAAATTCATGGTCAGCTGCCGCCACCAGGGGGCGCCAATGCACCCCAGTCATGTCACTAACTGTAGACTATAGCATGCTGGAGTGGAACACCAGATTATCCGGACAAAACCCACCTAAGCACGGGGAGAAGTTGTAAATGTAAAATTAACAATTATTTTGCATATACCATAAAAAATAAATTGCTTTGTTGTTGAGGTATGCTTTTTTCTATTTGTTTCTTTGACTGAAAGTATATGAAAACATTTATTCATATTTGTATTAAAGTTAAAAGGCTTAAAGTTAAAAAGTCCAAAAAATTATTAAAATAATAGTAGTTGGCCATTATTTGTCTATTCTTTGCAGCATTGCGCATTTACAATGAGTATGTCCAATTGGTTAATGAGTGTCTGCTGTTCACTGGTCATTAGCACCACTAGCTTGCAACATATGACTTTGTGACTAGGGCAATAAGTTGTTTCAGAAACTCAACATCAGTCTTCACAGGCCTAGAGGAAAATTATATGAGTGACATGATATTGGTCCAATATTCTTCCTCTTTCTTTGGTGCTGACAGTTTATGTCACTGTACTTACAAAGTCTTTCTCCAGTTTCTCCAGCTCCTGCTTGTAGCTCTTCAGTCTGCTGTTATACATTGCTCGGCTCTGAACAGGGATCTCCCGCACCTCCAGGTCCATCTGCTCCATCTAAAACATGTTCACATAAATGTCATGTTGAAATCATATGTAAAACAGCAATTTTAATGATCAAATTTCTGGGGTACTACTGTCAAAAATACTTGCTAAAGAAAGAACCTGAAATAACAAACTTTGTAATTTACACTTTAAAGTAAATGTACCTTCTGCTCATGCCAATCAGTTGTGGTAAAACAAATAACAACTGATCTTTCAACATATCCCTAATCACATATGTACCACTTTATGGAAGCTCCGTACATAGGCCTAGCCATGTCAAAGTGAATGAAGCATAAGTGTGTTTCATCCGTGGCTAGACAGGTCTCTCTGCAGCTGATTTGTAGAACAACTAATCACTATGACAGAACAAGACAACTGTAACAACAATTTGTCTCCGTCAGGTGACTTTGCTCATTTTCTAAAACAGCTACACCAAGACTCCCACCTCAAGATAATGGCTTGAAATATGTCATAGGGGTGTCACTTAAAAGCGAATTACAGGAAAGTAATCACAAGAGGAGGAAGTCTCAGAAACGTCTGCGTGTCATGCCGGCATCAGGATAATACAGGTGCTTGTCGTCTGGTGCCAGTGAAAATTGTCCTCTCCTGCCTTTCCACAAATTCATTATTTAGGAAATGGAAAGAGGGTGGAAAATTACTGATCAAAGACATACCAACTCTCTGACTTCTTCAAGCTGTTTGTCGACATTTAGAACCAGCTGCGTCTTCTCCTCTGAAAGAGAAAAAAAAGGGAAAAGGCACAACGACATATTGATCAGCCGACAGAGAGAACAGCGCTTCATGACAACAACCTAACTCCCCCGCAACCGAGAAGGGGAAGGGGGGGGAGAAAAAAAAACACACACGAGGACACATTTGAAGATATATTTACACATTCTGTGCGCGCGACAAGGCGACATTTGAAGTCTCGTAGTTATTGGCGTCTACGAGGCCTTTGTTGGTTGGCGTTGAGGAGCAGTGAGACACCTCGCGCCGCCTCAAAGGAAGAGGAGGTGTCAGCTTTGCTCAGTTGCCAGGAGTGAGAGTCCCGCATAGAATGACTAACGCAGCGTTGTGTGTCTCAACCTTGTGGCTGCTCTTCAACATTACCCATTGAAACTCATTAGGACAAGCAGGGTTCAGAAGAGGAACAGAAATAAGTCAAATCTGACCCTGGATTACAATACACTGCTTTTTCAAGAAGCAAAGTTACAGCTTCATTGCTACTTTATGTTTACAAATATGTTGTAATGCAGAAAGTGGAATAAATATTAACTACACCTAACATTAGTTAAAAGTATCTAATTGAATTAATTTAAATATAACAATCTGAACAGTTGGCAATATAACAGGGTAGTTGGATAATAAAAGTTTATACATTTTACTTATTCTGAACATATAGCTGGCACATGGAATAGCATTTCACTCTCAACCAGTCCATTTGTAGGGTATGATAGAATTTAGGCTTCACATGGATAATCGATATTACAAGTATTAAAGTATTAAAATAGTAAGACATCTATCGTTTTCTATCTATCGTACCTTATTCCTTGTGTTGATATCTCGATTTTACATAATTTGAGAAAATAGGTAGGTAATTTAATAGAATAATTAAATAGAGAATTTTATGAACAACAGTACGAGACCGGAGGATAGTGACAAGTCCACTTAACCCAGTGTAGCGTTGATTATACAAAGTCTAGCACGGTTCTGGAATACATAAGACTATATAGCCTTGTATTGCATCAAAGTTCATGCCACATAGTATCTTGACTAAACAGGCGAAGGTACTACAGCTACAGCATTGGTGCTGAAGGAAGGCTTCTACCATTTCTCACAGGGTGTGCTGACCTAAATGAATAGAAAGGCCCAAATGAGGTTAAGGACATTTTTACATTTAGCGATATAAAAACTAAAATGCTACAACAGTAATAACACTCAATGATACCGTAAATTAGACCTAAATGTATTCTTATTTTATTCCTTGAACCTGTCATTTAGCGATATCTTATTTGATGGCTGAATGAATGAAGACAGTCAAGGACACGGTTTTATGTATGGCCTTTATCAGCAGACACATAGATGAGAATTAAATAGAGAACACTACAGCCAGGACAAAAGTCTTTTGTCTGCTGTTATATTAATGTATTGAATATAAGACTGCTAAACTGTAAGCAACATTCACAGACTGCAGCAACATAAGATAAAGAACATTCACTATAAACTACTCTTTTGATGGCTCCAGAGCTACTTAATGCTGTAATGGGTTACCTGGCTTTGTACATATTTATGAGGGTTTGGGGAAAGTCAACAGATGGCTAGAGGGGGCATTGTAGAAATAGTGTTTATATCTGAGTTGTCATCTCCAAACAAGTTAGGCTGAGTTCAGCAGACAAAAAAGCTCCCTTAAAAAGCAAATGAGAGTGACCAAATGAGATGTGGTACTAGCGTAAAAGAAAAAAAATTTACAAACACAGTGGGAGTCTGGGTAAGCTGCATGATAAACCTATGATGAAGGCCCTTATCCAGGGTTTGAACAGGTGTTAGTAATGCTTATCTTTCCTGGCCTAGTGAAAAAAATATAGACTTTTTTTTTTACTTCATGTCTTTGAAATTGATCAAGTATTTTTTAGCCCATTCAACAGATCTTTAAAGGTATTGCATTTTACCTCTGCTCTTAAGAAATTGTCTTTTCAGCTTTTACTGAATTGTAGACACAATGTAAAAACTTGAAATAACACAATGGAGGTGAAACAGATGCAAAAACTAGGGCTTGCTGTAATTACTCTCATTTCTTTTAGTTGGTATATGATTTAATTACATTCATAGCCTGTAGTCAAAACTTAATAGATGGAAACACTTTAAATATAAAGCCAAAAAAAGCATGTTTCATCGCAAAATTTAGAGAACTGATTTGTTTGTGGTTTAATAATACTTCTTAGATTAATATGTACGCTAATTTAGCACTCAAATAAAGCTACAGTACAAACACTTGATTTGAAGCTGTACCAAAAATGCTAATCTTATGCTAATGTAGATACTATTACGCAGTAACTAGTATTTACGTGCTCGCAATCAACACAAAATGTACAAACTAAAACAATCGTATCATAAGGTAAACCATCATACTGATATCAAAGCTAATAACATGACCTATACTGATTTGTAAAAATAAATCCATTATATTTTATTGCATTTTATGCGCTCTTGGATTTCCACAAAACGGAAACGTGACAGGTGATCTTCTAATTAATGCAGCAACCTTAGCTAGTTAATAAAAACTTGTTTTAATGGTTTATGGATGATATTATTGTTAAATGTGCACTCCAACCATAACTTGGATAATTTAATGTTTTACGTTATTGCCCAGGTTAATATTTTGCTGGGAGTATAAAAGGTACCTTGATTAAATTTACCCACTGAGTAAATGACACCGGCTCCCCGTTAGCTGTCCGGATCAGCTGAGCAGCTAACAGAAAGCTAGCGCATCCAGCTAAAGAACTGTCTTACCGCCACTTAGTTTGGGAATTCTGCCAATCTTGTTTGTTAGATCTGCTGTGATTGTCCCAAAGTCCTGCTCGTAAGCTTCAAAGTCTGAAGACATTTTGACGATTTAAAGTTTAAAACTGGTGGATTTCCGTGTCTGTTAGCCCAGAATAATAAAAACACGGCTCAAACGGACGGCTTTCTTCCTTGAGTCGCAGTAAAATCCGGTCGACTAGAAACGCTTAGGTTTTATTTTCCTAAGACTAGGAATTATTTCATCATGAAATGCTGTAATTAAATTTTACCAACGTAAATAAATGGGTTTCTGTTATTTTTGTCATTCGGAATTATAATAATTTTATCGCTGCTAAAAACAAATTAATGAGATAACATACGATGGTTGCTTCAGTGCTAGTGTGGGGGAAAAAGGTTCCTATCTCCATTGAAGAAGAAAAAAGCAAGGAAGTGGCTAGGTTTGTGATTTAAAGTGACAGCTATTTTGGTGGTTCATAAACAAAGGAACGTATCTTTTATAACAGTCACTGTTCCTGTATATTGTAGTCAGTATTGTAACGTTAAATGAACAGCGTGGTGTGGTAATTACATTCAGACCCGGTACCACAATTTTGTGAACCTGGTGCAGTAGCTAACTCAGTAGCTAGCTCAAATGTTTGTAGTCACAACGCTAAAATAACTTAGAAAGAAAAGAAATACTTTAGGAAAAACGTTGACTTGTTGTTTATTTGTACTTCTAAATGTCATAGACAGCGCTGCATTTAATACATTGTTACTACTTTTCTTGGCGTAAATTAGCCACTTATCAACACCGGCTAATTACTAAGGCTTGTAGTTTGTGGTGGTTGTTGTTCTTGTACTTTTATGAGCAGTGCTTTTATATATTACTAATATGACTGATGGTACACATCACTTATAGCATATAGGGTAAACGTGTAAAATATTTTCCTCTTTCTCTCTCGTTTAGATGGAGGATATCAATCTGTCAACAAGGATAGTGCCATAAATTGACAATAAGGGATGCTGATGTTTGTCATATTAAAAAACAATGAGAGGCAGAAAGGCCAAGTTACTCCAGACCAGTCTGCTTGCTGGATAAGCAGAAGACAAGGGAAAACATGCGCATTTCCTGCACAGACCACATTTCAAGATAGCATAGAAGGAAAAGTGTATTCCATATATTTCAGGAACTAAACTGCCCTGTCATTTTGTTGGTAAAAATGAAGTTCCTGTCAACCATTGTGACATTTGAGAACCTCCATGAAGTTAGGCGACTATGCCACTGGGGACCAATCATAGCTTTGTCTGTCATTGCAATATGTTCTACCATGGCCATTCTGGACTCCATCATCTGGTACTGGCCACTTGACACTACAGGGGGTAGCATTAACTTCATTATGCTCATCAACTGGACAGTCCTTATTCTGTACAACTACTTCAATGCTATGTTTGTCGGCCCTGGATACATACCTCTCGGCTGGAAACCGGTAAGAGACTTACAATTATAATTAAAAATATGGAAAACATGTTAAATCAATCATTTTAATAGTTAATGTCTTCTTTATAACAGATCAATCAAGAGGAAGCTCAATACTTGCAGTACTGTTGGGTGTGCCAGGGGCTCAAGGCACCAAGATCTCATCATTGTCGCAAGTGTAACAGGTAGATACACGTTTAGCATTAACACAAAATATCTTTGGTTTTCTGACTACATACACAAACCACAGAAAGCCCGGGATGTACAGCAATCAACATATCTGGTTGTTTTGTATTAAATTTGTATCATCACTCTTCTTTAACCCCATTTTGAATTTGTTAGGTGTGTGATGAAAATGGATCACCACTGTCCCTGGATCAATAACTGCTGTGGCCATCAGAACCATGCCTACTTCACTAGCTTTCTTCTGCTGGCTCCACTGGGCTGCTCACATGCTGCCTTTGTCTTCATAATGACTATGTACACTCAGCTCTATGAGAGGGTCAGTAGTTTTACTGCTGTACCACATCCATACTGTACCAATCTTCTTAAATTACCATAACAATAAACATTGTCATCATTATTACATTAATGAAGAGTTTTTCTTTAATCACAGATTTCTTTCGGCTGGAGCACCGTGAAGATCGACATGAGTGCTGTGAACCAGGTCCAACCGTTGATGCCCTTCAGTATACCTGTCTTTGCAGCAACACTATTTGCATTGGGCTTGGCCCTGGGCACCACTATTGCTGTTGGCATGCTTTTCATCATACAGGTAAGAATTTTACCCATGAGCTTTTCATTTTTGTGTTGTCATTGTCGTTCAAGCAAAGCCTTTTCAGATTTGACGAAGATTGAATAAGAATAAGGCAAAACCCTAATTGTGATGAGCAAATGCAAATAGTTTCTTAGCGTATGTCTTTGAAACTTAAAAATTTCTCATTTGTTCTTTTATCAGATGAAAGTCATTATTCGAAATAAGACCTCTATCGAGTCCTGGATTGAAGAAAAGGTTGGAATATTTATTTGTATTTTTATTTTGTTCTGTAAATACATTTAAATACACACAAAACATAAACAACCTACATAGTAACACTTACAAATGTACCTTATCTTGTACTTGTTGTGTTAACTAGGCCAAAGAAAGAATACAGCACTACCAAACAGGGGAGGAGTTCGTCTTCCCTTATGATCTTGGCAGCCGCTGGCTAAACTTCAAACAAGTCTTCACCTGGTCAGGGATGGCCAAGGGTGATGGCATTGTCTGGCCAGTCCATCCCAAGTGTCACCAGTACACCTTAACTGTAAGTCAGAGGGCGCAGAGGCTCAGGAGGTAGAGTTCTTACTGTTGTTGTGTCCTTGGTCAAGACCTAAGGCTACAATCTGGCATGTTTACATTCATGTGGCTGTGTCTCATATACGTTCATTAACATACACTGTCCCAAAAAAATCAAAGTCTATATTTGATTGTAAACGGGTTGGTTTTGTTTGGTTTACAATGAGGCAAGTCAATCAAATGCAAAGTTTTACTTAATATATAACACATGCAATGCAATTACCTGTGTTCTTTTTCCAGATTGAACAACTGAAGCAGAAAGCTGATAAAAGAGTGAGAAGTGTAAGTACCTAAAGTGGACCACTGAAAACAGATTTTCCTTTGTGTAACTGTCAGAAAAATAAATAAACATATATATGCTGTATGCAACAATCAGCAGGTCCAGTACCAGGCAGTGGAGGACTATAACGGTGCTTGCTGCCCAATTAGCAAAGGCCTTCAAACCTTTTTCAGAACCCCTTGCACCGAAGAGCCTAGGATCCCCCTCAATAAAGGGGACACCATCCTGGCAACCCGCGGCACAAAGTATGTTCATTTGCAATTAACAAAAACCCTAATTGCTAAAATGTTATATGTTATTACATGTGAGAAGTTCTAATTATGTGGAAATTGATTTATATCTGTAGATGGTGGATGTATGGAGACAAAGTTCTGAGTGAGGAGCAAATGAAAGGTAAAAAATAAAATACAGTAATAAGTTGTTAATGACATATTAGCTCTTCTTAGGAGTATGACAATGATCTTTCTTTTAACCTGTAGCTGGAGCGCGGATAAGAGGATGGTTTCCGAGGCAATGTGTGGAAAAGTGCCATTATGACACAGCTGCCAGTGATAGCACCAGCGACAAGAAAATAAATTAATATATTTCAACAGGCTTTAAGAGAAAATGTGAGTTAAACTGTTCAAAAGGACCAGTAGTGTCTTTCCATTTCCTTAAAACTATAAAGATGCATCTAGATCTCATTCCTGATGATGCAGGCTCACAGCATCAACTTGAGTTCCCAGTCAACCAATGTCTTAAATAGTTCTTTTTAGTATGATTTAGAAAAAAGTCTAGTCCAATGAGGTCAGTTTAACTCTCTTTGACTAAAAGTACAATTTTAGCAAGAGTCTTATTTACCAAGAATTGCCATAAGGCTTTAATGTAACTTCATTGTGACAACTTTACTTTTACTTGAATCTGTTATTTCTTGTGTCATTGACCTTTTCTGCTGATTATGCAATGCCTCTGCCCAGCTAACTCTGGAGCTTCTTCATGCAACTCTTTCTACAGTATGGAGATAACATGTAATTTCTTTTTTTATTTTTGTAAAAACAAGTTGTTGGCTTCAAAATAAAATATAAAACCTGTGTCTTTTTGCCTCACATAGTTTGTGTTTTATACGGAGTCCCTAAGAGGACATGTGAGAAAGAAAATAATAAGGGAGGCCTCAAATGCGTGGCAAAGACAAAATAATGCCATTCAACAGGTTGCCAGCTGATGGTGATGGTAGGATGGCAGGCTACAAAAGTCGAGGCGTTTACTTTAGGTACAATTGCTAATGATAGCTCTCACTGTATGGAATAAGAAGAACACATGTGTGACTCATTTGCAGCTGCATACAATAGGAAATAAAGTATGTAATAATATGGGTGAAGCCTTGCATTCAGTTAAATAACTACACTTCCCATTTATCATGGCGTTTTTTCTGAACCAATCAGAATATGCGACAAATACCACGTGGTTATCTCCTCCACTGCTCCGTGTTGTGAGCGACTTCCAGTGAGACTCCGAGCTTTTGCTTTTTCGCAGGAGTGGCTTGGTCCTTCCATTTCTTATATATATCAAGAGAATATTACCAGAAGCCATGTAAACAGTTCGGTTACTCTATTATATCGCTTGGTAAATTTATAATCATCGATAAGCACAGGTAAGCTGGCGCTAACTAGCAATACAGCTATCTAGAGTTACTTAGGGGCAATGCTGTGGTATTTG
Source organism: Neodontobutis hainanensis (assembly GCA_024349245.1). Classification (NCBI taxonomy): domain Eukaryota; kingdom Metazoa; phylum Chordata; class Actinopteri; order Gobiiformes; family Odontobutidae; genus Neodontobutis; species Neodontobutis hainanensis. Next base: position 7,716,404 of record JALDNG010000017.1, on the reverse strand, counting down.
GGCCGACAGACCAAAATGATGGCAGCTACGTTTATTGCAAGGCCTTAACAATGAAAGAGAATGTGTTAAATGTCGGATTGCTCTAAAGCCATCTTTGAATAGGATATCCATGTATCCATGCACACCTTGAGCTAGCCACCACTTTTTGTCAAAGTTCTATGTATGAGTTTAGTTTAAGCTACTGTTTAACTGGTACTATCTAATATATTAAGATATTCCCTCTCATATAACTTTAGATAGTTGTCCAGTAACAGGATCTGTCTATAATTGTTTAAACCGTAGCTCATAGCAGATGTAGCTCCTTGTGGCCCCTTGAAGGTGAGGGTAGGACAATGTGAGTTTATACGATAATTACCTACAGGAATGATGCTATGTTGAAATTATCTAGTGTGTACAGTACTGCATTGTCACAGTGTAATAAATGAGTTACAACATCAACAGAAAGAAACAGCTCATTGTTAACTTAAGTAAATGATTCCATTGTACTAACTAGCGGGTGAAACAACCTTTAAAACAGACTCTTAAAATTCTGTTCTGTACATGGGAATGCTAACATAAATACATTTAGTAAATGCATTGTGTAACATGTTTGTTTACAGACCTTGATTTCAATGTTCTGTTTTTTACAGTGATCTCCAAGAAATTGTTACCACAGTTCCTAGAATAATAAACCAGGTACCATGTTCAGCACTGGCATCCTCGTGCTGACGTCTCCTCTTCAAACGCTTCCTCTGCGCATTGCTCCAGTGCTCAGCTCAGCCGCCCAGCTTGTGGAACGCACCCTCTATGTTCACCTGCATCCTGGACTAAACTTGGGCAATGGGACTCAGGTTCGGCCAGTTTTCATCCCGCCGGTATTGGACTTATCAACGCTCATTTCCCGACTTTATAGCAATGCAGCAGACATATGTGGTCATCTAGATGTACGAGTTTTGCTTTCAAATGTCCATGCTCATTCTGCAGCTGTTCCGAACAGCCCCTTCCCTTCCCCACAAATTCTTTCACACACACCAGAAGTGGTGCTAACAGACTTTCCCGTACTGGACGCAGGCCAGACTCATCAAGTTACACAATGTTTACAAAGGTACACCGGTTGCTGCTATGTCTGCAGCCCCAGTCTGTCTTCTGTGTTACTTCACCCACAGATGAAGCTGCAGGAGGAAAAGGAAGGGCTGAAGGACCCTGATGAGACAGTAGAGCCATTAAGAACTTACAATGATGTGGTTGTTGGTGGGACATTTGACCGCCTTCACGGAGCCCACAAGACACTACTTAACATCTCAGGCTTGTTAGCCAATAGGAGGTTCCTTATAGGTCTGTGTGACCAGACAATGCTAAAGAGTGAGTATCACAAAATAAAATGGTTGCTTTTACAAATGATTGTATTTTGTCTCATTCAATATCTGTTACCTGACATTGTCTCTTTATTATTAGAAAAAGTGCTGAAGGAGCTGATTGAGCCCTACTCTGTGCGGGTCCAAAAACTACAGGAGTTTCTGCAGGACATCAAACCCTCACTGGAGGTAACAATCGTACCTCTTGATGACCCTTTTGGAGTGTCTGTGGTTGACCCTTTACTGGAGTGCATTGTGGTTAGTGAGGAGACCAGGAAAGGAGGCGAAGCTGTCAACAAGAAACGTATTGAGAAAGTAAGGAAGTAAAAAAATATGTCTGTATTTTGTTGGCGACTGTGAAATTCTGAAAAATAGTTCACTGTAATAGAGTTGGCTTTTTTTCAGGGTCTTCCAGCTCTTGTTCTTTACGAGATCCAGCTTCTTAAAGATTCACACCACACTGAAACTGAGGAAGAGAAAATCAGCTCTTCTAGTCTGCGCTCCCGTTTGCTGGGCACACTCCTTACCCCGCCCAAAGTATGCCACATAAAGTACCTTTGTATGCTGACAAGAAGCCATCTGTTACTGTATGTTTGACTAGTTGCTCATAATTCCAACATGTTTTAGGATACACCCCAGCTTCCTTTACTCCCATATGTGATTGGTCTTACGGGAGGCAGTGGCAGTGGAAAGAGCTCCATAGCAAAGCAGATGGAGGCCCTGGGTGCTGTCAGGATTGACTGTGACAAATTGGGCCATGAGGTGTACCAGCCTAATACAGCAGCGTACCACAAAGTGCTGGAAGAATTTGGGTCAGGTGAGGAAGCACAGTGCCCCAGGACATGTTACTGTTAGAAGTATTGGGCTTTGATATGAAGTGCTATCAATCTGCTGGTGATATTTCATACAGAGTTTTTATTTTGTGAGTATTATGTACATTTGTCAGTATTTAAAACACTATACTGATTGACATATTGAGGGCTTTTGAGAAAGTAAAGGTCATAGCTGTGATAACTGAGGCGTCACTATTTTGATCGTGCTGAAACATGATGAAATGACTTTTGGCTTTTACATTCTTGATTGGCTCTTTGACAAACTAGCAGGCGAACAACATTTTATATTTAAAAAGACAGATATGATAAATCCTGTCCATCTTCTCACTATGATCTGGCACTTCAAATAAGCCGTATATCTTCTTGAGTGGTTACATTCACAGTATGATCAAAGTTAATCTAGGTTTATTTTGATAGATGGAATTCTTTTTACGGCACCTTGTAAACAGAATATTTTAGTTTCACTTAAGGTAAATGCTCAATCACAGACATTTACTATTGACCTTTTAATGTTGTTATACAAGAACATGATGAAATTGCTGTCTCAGAATTTATTTTCTAGTGCTTCAAAAAGAAAATGTATTCATATTTTTCTTATGTTTGTCCCCTCGATTTACAACATTTATTTTTCTCATTATAGATATTATTAATGAAGATAAAACCCTTAACAGGCGGGAATTAGGAAAGAAAGTCTTTGGAAACCAGGTACTATGTTTATTCTCTGTTAAGTAAAGCCTTATAGCATATTGCATTTAACAGAATTATTCATTATGATGTTTTTCTTTGTAGGAACGGTTAAAAGCCCTGACAGACATAGTTTGGCCTGAGATTGCCCTCTTGGTTAAAAACAGGATTCACCAAGCCAGAGAAGAAGGTACTGTATATATATTTGCAAGGATTTGTGTTCCTGACGTAGAGTTTTTAGAGTTGGATATTAGTGTGCAAGTAAAACGAGCTTTCAAATAGTTGGTGACAGGCTTTTGTTTGGGCAGCACCTTAATATTGCAAGATTTATTCCACTGTGAAATGATTATTTTAATAGTAATTACAAAATGTAAGTTATTCATTTTCTTAGAATTCTTCAAACATTTCTACATGTCTTAGGTAAACAGGTCTGTGTGGTGGATGCTGCAGTTCTTTTGGAGGCAGGTTGGACTGATATGGTTCATGAAGTTTGGGTCACAATCATCCCTGAAGAGGAGGTAATCATTTACAGAGTGATTTTATTTTTTATTTTTATAAAAGCTAGCTGGGCTGATATTGTTAATGTTTCCTGTCCAATGCAAAATAGGAAGTGTAGCGCTAATAACATACCACAAGGGGGTGCTACAGACATTAGATTCTGACCAACAAAATTGCATTATTTTTCTTCCAGGCAGTGTCCCGGATAACAGAACGGGATGGGGTGAGCACAGAGGACGCCCTGCGAAGGCTGCAGAGCCAGTGGTCAAATGCCAGGCAGATAGAATATGCCAATGTGGCTCTAAGCACACTGTGGGAACCGGAGGTGACCCGGAAACAGGTCAGAAACAGCAGGATGATAATACAGTGCTATAGTTATGTCTTTTCCAACATAATATTTAAGACTTCTGTTTTGTGTCTTGAAGGTTTTAAAAGCCTGGAATTTACTCCAGAAAAGAATCCAACAAAAACAAGAGGGACAGTAAAAGTCTGTGTGGGTCAGCTGAACACAGTCCAGCTGTGCATCCTGAACAGATCCAAGGACACATACAACGTCTGATCCATTTAAGGAAACGCTGCCTTAAAGGGAAATGACAAAAACACATTCATGCTTCTGTTTTGCCTGGTTATTTACTTATTCATGTATAGTTTTATAAGTGAGACATATAGAGTTGACATATTATACTGAGCCATCACTGCTCTTACGTAGTTCTGATTGTTTACAAATATAAACTAGATTGCCTTTTTAATCTTCAATTTAGAAGGTACAGTGATATTATGCCATTTCAAGGTCAGTGTGCAAACATTTGGGCATTTGGTATAACTGACATTAACATGAATGTATCCCAAAAAAGCAATTTATGCAAAACGAATGGCAAGATACCAAAAATAACACCGTATGGTTAATGGATAAACTATAGAATTGTTGAGGTCTTCTGGTTTCTGGGATTTGGTGTAAATAGTAATATGCAATTGATTGGGGTAAGATATGTTGGTTTACTAAATGGGAAAAGTGAAAATTGTCAAATGGAGGAATTAAACTGTATTGTATTGTTGCATTTTATATCAATATTAGTGTATAAATAAAGTTTGATTCTGTTCTTAGAAACATCCCTGTTTTTGTGTTTACGCTCTAAACAATAGTATTTAGGGAGCCAATGTTTACATAATAGTCTTTTTATGAACATATTTTGTCTGTAAAGATCAGAAACTTACATATCACATAAACCTACAAACCCAAAGGTTCAAGTCTGTGGATGTTTTTTTTCCCTGTTCATGTAAGAAATAGTCTACAAGACTAAGTGTGTACAATTGTGTCACCCCCAAAAATATTTTCAAAAATTCATATTTTATTTCAGTGCCTGGTCAAAATATTTTGGTGCAAATGTTTAGTACAATGTAACTCTTGTAAATAATGCCGGCCTCAATCGGGTCGCATAATACTACTTCAAAACTGTACATTCATAGTACCATAAACATCTTTATACAAAAATAAAAAGTAAAAAAAAGCTTATCCACATCATCTTCCCGTCCTATTTAACAAATCCCATTTCATGGAGGTGACGTTGAGTTTTCTCCGTCAGCGTGTCACTGTCAATTTGGCCGAGCTCAGAGCCTCTCCGAGCTTGTTGCTGGCTCTGCACTGGTAAACCCCAGAGTCGGACAGTTTCAAATCTACAAGAACCAAAGAACACACTCCATCCTTATTCATTTCTTTGGTCACTCTGGACAACTCAGAGACTTCCCTTTCATCCTTAAACCACTTCACTTGCAGCTCTGGATAACCTGGCATGAAGACGACATAGCAGCCTGTCAGCATTCATATTTACTACAAAAGACAATTTCTAGGTTAAAATACGTCTGCACTGTACCGCTGATGAGGCACGTGAGCTGAGCAGTGGCTCCTTTGGGCAGTGTGGTGTCTTTGAGGGTCTGATGGAAGCGGGGTTCACTCTGAAGCTGCTTATCCAAAGACTGGATGGCCTTCTCTGCCTCTTGGCTCCAGCCTGGCTCTAGATAAGAGGAAAATAAACACTTTACTGATCACAAAAGACTAAACTTGAAGTGACAATCTGAAACTGAGTCACCCGCCATATGCATGTTGCTCTAGGACTAGACAGCATTGTACCGCAGTGTGTGTATGTGTACCTCTTATCGGTCTTACCCTCTAAAAAGCTTCCAGGAGAGTCTGGTCTGTTGGTGAGGTTAGCCATCCGCTTCAGGGCCAGAACAGCTTTGCCAGCTTTCTACAAGGTTTAAAAGGTCAAATTCAAGTGGATGACAAACTGCACTTAAAGCTAAGCTTTAGGTCTATGTGCAACAATGGTTTGAAATGTCATCGGTAGAAAGCGATGATTTTTATAAAAAAAAAAATTGAAACATATTGTTTTACCTTCCACTTGCGTTTTGCCAGGAAGCGTCGCATCTTGGATTTATTGAGGGACTTAGTTGGTTTTCGCGTGAGGGTAAAAGATACCATCCAGGGGTGGGCCAAGGCCTTAGTACATGACAGTCTGGATCTGCAAAGTTGGCATATGAAAAAAAAAAAAAAGTAAACTACATGAAATGAATAGAGAACCTACAAATAATTTAAATAATTTAAATAAGATAAAAAAAACTGACTTTGGATCTTTCTGGAGCAATGAAGAAATGAAATCTTTCGCTTCGTCAGAGATGTCTTCAAAACTTTCCTCGTCAAAGTCAAATTGTGCTGCAGTGACGAGAGCTAAAGTTTCAGCGTCACTGTTGCCCTGGAAGGGAGACTCTCCACTGAGCCTAAAAATTAACAAATTAAACATAGACTTCAAACAGACTGCACAGGGTTTGCTGTAGGGAGATGCTTTTCCTAATCACTGGCTTAGAGTTAATTTGTTTTTGTTTTAGTAATTAGAATCCCTTAATGCCATTCTGCTGGGTTAGGTTGTAGTTTAGAGTTAATTTATTTATATAGTACAATTCCTACACTGGGTCATTCAAAGTGCTTTACAGAAATAAAAGCTCATTTTAAAATACATAGACAAGAATTTGAATAAAACTTTTAAGATGAAGAGTGCAGATAAAACACTTTCAGTTGTCTTTCCTTAATGTAGGCGGAGCTAAAGAAGAAGGTTTTGAACTTCAATCAGAGAATCAGTAATACTAAATTGTCACCAGCAGGGGACGCAAGTTAGCATGCTGTTAGAGTGCAAGTTAAGCATGCTCACTTCTCAATCCCAAAAAAACATTTGGTCACTTACAAAATGTAGCAGATAACTCCCAGGCTCCACATGTCCGTCTCCAAACTCACAGGCTCGTAGCTAATCACTTCAGGTGCCACAAACTCTGGCGTCCCATGCATCACCATCAGAGGCTTACCATCTAAAAAAATTAAAAACAATAAATAAATAAAAATAAAACAGGGCGACAAAAAGGAAACATGGACATTTTAAGTAGGTTTTTTTTGGTGTTTGGCTTTTGAATGTTTGCATTAGCCAAACCACAACTGTAAATAGACCACCCAATCTGGAAGAATTACAAGTTTTCTGGCGGATTACACAAGCTCTAATGAACTGATTTCATTTTTGGAGTTAGACATCATTGCATAAGAGAATAGACATTCCTTGATATTATCTTCAAAAAGAAAGCATTTGTAGTTATAAAAAAAAAAAAAACCCCGATGAGTCATTGGCTGTAAGGAAATGAAAGCCGATTATGAGTAAAATAACAAAACCTCACCTAGTTTACTGGCCAGCCCGAAGTCAATGATCTTAATTTGTGTGCCAGTAGTGTCCACACATACAATGTTTTCCGGTTTCAGGTCCAGGTGAATGATATTCTGGTTGTGGACATACTGCATGCCCTCTAGAATCTGCTGCATGTAGCGTGCGCTGTTGAGCTCTGTGTGCTCAAAGTTGTCATCCACAATGCGTGAAAAGAACTCACCACCGGCAATGCTGCATAGACAATACTCATGGTTAAAACCTGCTTAGAAAATGAGCTTTGCTGAAAAATAATATCAAAATTACATACTATTCCATGACCATAACTATCTCGGAGCGCGTGTTGTAAGCGGCCAGACACTGTACCAGCTTTGGATGGTGGAGACAGTTCATTAGTTCAATCTCTCTAAGGGCAGCGGCCTTGTCTTTGGAGGTTCTGGCGCGGTAAAACTTCCCTGCACAAATGTCACCAGTCTCTTTGTGCGACATCCTGTACACCTGACCAAACTTCCCACTAAAAAAAAGAAAGATGACCAGGAACATTGAGGTTTTAGAAGAGTTTAGAGGAGAAGAACGTGTGTTTGGAAATACTGAAGTGTATACTTACGCCCCCAGCCTTTCGTGCACATTGTAGTGGTCCTTCACCGTGTTTTGGGTGTTCACAGTCACTGTAACATAAGTCCAAGTGTCTTCTTTTTTTTCTTCTAAAAGACATACATTTTTTTCTCTCATTAAATCTTTCCCCCAAATCTGTCAAAAATCAATTACTAAATTATCCCTTGTAAGTAACTGCACAATCTTACATACTTGTAGTTGCCATCCGGACACAGTAAGACTGCTGGCTTGGTTCGCTGACCCCTATAGAGTTATAGGCTCGGACCCGGAAGTGGTACTGTCCCTGTGGCTCAAGACCAGAGCTGATCTTATAGCATGTGTTTTTACAATCCTTGGTTACTTCAGTCCAATTCTCGGACTTCTCTTCTCGGACTTCCACTATGTACCCCAACACGGCTGTGCCCCCGTCGTAGCTGGGGCCCGTCCAAGACAGCACCAAGGACTCAGGGGTCAACTGGGACACAACAGGATGGGAAGCAGGTGGGTCTGGACGGTCTAGGGAGAAAGAAGGAGAAATTACTAAGAATATTTTGATATTCACTTTAGCATTAAAGAATCATATGAATTAGTTTTACCAATGATGCTCAGAGTTACAGTGTGACATGCAGAGCCTTGTCTGTTTCGTACAACAACAGTGTAGTAGCCTTGGTCTTCTGGACAAGCCTGAGAGATCTCAACACTGCTCTGTGATTCACTACTCCTAAAAGAAACCCTTGTCCCTCCTAATATCACCTGCAAAGAGAAAAGCCTTCAAAAATAAACTAATCTGCCCCGAAAATCCTCACAAATATGACTTGAGCCGGTAGCGTTACCTTGTCTCTGTTGTAAATCCAGCAGCAGGCCACAGGTAGAGAAGCACTCTTGAACTCACAATGCAGCAGGGCCTTCTCCCCAATGCGTACCTCCACCTTCTCAGGAGGGTTTACAAACTCCACAGAAGGGCCTGAAAACAAAGTGCTTATCCTGAGCAACGCACAAATTAAATGTATGAAAAGCTAATCAGCCGCTAGCTCAATGATGGCCTCAAATTCACCTTTATTGGCTTTTGTTTGAAATGTAGCCCTAATTTTGGGTGGATAAGTGGGAGGGGCTTATAGGTGGTAGGTAGACTTAAGAGATAGCTGACCAATCACATACAAGCAGTCATGTTTGATTGAAAGGAAACAGGCAACAATTTTAAATAAGCAGACTTCAAAAACTATGTAGTAATATACTTATTTTGTTTGTTAAATCTGGTCTGTGGTCTCTACCTTTAAACTTTTCTTTTCTGTGTTGTCCTTCCTCTTTAGCAGCTGAGATCCGACGCCTATTTTTGGGAGAATCCACTTTACAGATGACCTCACTCTGCACCTCATGGTTCCTCACTGTGTGGATTTCCCTTAATGCTAGTTCATAACAAACAACAGGTTTAGTTGAGACAAATTCAGTTCAGGACATGTCAGGACTTGATGCTGAAGGTAGAATAATTTACCTGTGACATGTAGCACAGCGCTGCTGGATTGACTTCCAGCTGTATTTTCGGCTGTACATGTGTAAGACCCAGCATCCGCAACTGAACACTGGCTCCGAGCCAATGTTGCAACCCCATTCTTAAAGGAAGTTTTGTTTGGATTAACTCTTTTACCTAAATGACAAAAGTAGATCTCAACATAATTCTGATAAAATACACATACAAGGAAGCTATGCAATCTAGAATCAATCTACCATACAAAACTTTTATTTTTCTATCGTTTCCTTGTTCCCACGCTACATTTTGAAGATATAGTTCAATTACCCACCATTGTGTTGCCAGGAAACAGTCAGCGGGCCACTTCCTGTGATAACCCCTTGAAAAGTAGCATCAGTCCCTTCACAGACGATACAGTCCTGCAAGAATTCTTTGAACTGAGGTGCTTCCGCCCTGGGACCTGATGGTTTGAACAAGAGATAAGAATAACCAGACAAACACTTTCATCTAAAGTACACTGCTATTTACTAATGTTGTAATACATGAGGCAGATCTTGTTAATCGTAAATCTCTTCAAAGATCTTTCTCTCAGATGTTACTTGTTCCTGCCTTGAGGAACTTTTTTTTTTGTCCAAATAATCTTTTGTGTTTGGAAACATGCCGCCAAGAACATTGCTCAATTCTAGTTTTTCCAGATTTATTATGCTGTATCCTCTGCTAAGTATTCACTTCTAAGATAATTAACAAGTAACATTTAATTTTTTTTCCCATGTATCATGCACTAGTTTTGAGCTGGACTTCCTTAAGGTCTTGGTTTTGACTTGGTCTTGTTAGTTGAGCATGTTATTGTCTATGACACTTTATCTACACTCAGTATGACGATACACTAAATGTTGGCCTTCTGGACTAAATTTGGGCTGCCATAGGGAATACTGTTCTGCACACTTAAATAGTTTTGAGCTTTCCCCCATGTGTTTCCTCGAGCTGGAATGTACATGAAAACACAGTGGGAAATAGGTGGTCACCGGGGGACAATGGAATGCAACTAGCACGAGTGTGTATGTACGGAGGCAGGTTGAGCTCTTTTCTCTGTGGAAAAGCCTCAGGGCACTGCAGCCCTCGGCACTATCAAACGCTCCACATTTGTTGAGATTTTATTAATAAATAGGGCTGTAACCTCAGGCTGCTCCGAGGAAACCAATCAACTTTGCATTTAACTTGTTATTAGCATTCATGTTCTCTCTATCTCTTGTGTATGCTTTCAGTAAAGTTCAAGCAGGGTAAACACGCGCTGAAATTGTTCCTAAGGGTCAGAGTGCGGTGAAGCATGTGTTCTGGCTCAAACACATTAAATTAATACAACTTTTGAATACAAAAAACTTACTATACATACTCTAGTCTAAAGTCGGTTACCTGTTGCAGATCCAGGTTTTCCAGTCTTGTTACTGGCATCCACTCCATTCTCTTTTGGTTTATCCGAACTGAAAAATCCAACTCTGGGTTTTAAGACCATGCGGAAGGTGGACACAAAGATCTCTTTGGCTCCTTTGTCCATTCTTGAGAAGAGATAGCAACAGTGCCAGACAATAGTCAGGCCTCAATGGAGGAATAACTAGGGGAGCCCATGTGTTGCAGACACCCGGACACTGTTTACTCTGGGAAACTAACAGGAGGAGCCTTTGCTTTGAGACTTGCCTCTGAAATCACAACAGCAGGAAACACACGGCCAATTAATAACACATATGTGAAGCCACGACTATGACTGGGACAAAGGCCGACTGGCAAATACACAAGAGAAATGAGAGGCTAAGAACTGAGTGGGAGAGACAAAACTCTGAAGAGCAGCAAAACAAAGAACTATTATTATTGAAAACAAGGCAAATTAAGAATAAAAAGAGCATTTACCTTCACACAGTGAACTTCTCCCACACCTTGTTTCCTGCAAGCATTTTATTCCTTGTAAACACAAAGCTGCCTGCAACTATTGTCAGATAGTGGAGAGGAATCAGGACAAGCCAGTAGAGCAGCTTTCCACGTATAACCCTGTGAGCCACAACACGTTGGAAATCTTTCAAGGTAGACATTTGGAGGTGGGATTTTGAAGAGGAGTGGGGTCATGTGACCACACCTGATAACCCTACCCCTTGTAAATGACACCCTTTGACCTGTTTCAGTTAAGACGGTAAAAACATTGTTGGGGTGTGTCAGGATGGTTCCTTTGTTAGTTTGTTTAGTGGCTGTGGGTGCCTCTTGTGAATATTCATAGTCTACAGATAGGGGCCAAGAGGAATTTTTATTGTTTGTTTTAGCCATCACTTGTTTTGTGTTTTCTTTTCACGTTGAGTTACTTTTGGTATGCATAGCTTAAATCTAGTTTATTTACATATCATTGCGTCTAGGGCCAGGCAAATGAGTAGTCTTAGCTGACAGCGTCTTTTGACAGTTATATTAAGGATATAACCCAAGGTAATACGTCTTACTTAAAATTTCCAAGCTTTAATAGTTGAGCGTAACAGTAGTATCAGTCAAATGATCTGTGAAATTGATTTAGGTTGATATAACCAACCCTTATTCTTTTACACTGTTTAGAATCTGCATTTTAGATATAATATATGTTTTAATTACATTACTTGCTCATTGCCTATTTTTGAATGAACTTACAATGTAAAATGTACAAAGTAATAAACACTCTTCCAAAACAAGAGCCTTTTAACTCGTTACGTCTTACTGTAAATATGCAACTGACGCCCAAACTATAATTAGTTTAACATTGACACTAATAAAAAACACCTGATACATTTGAAAACTGACTCTTGTAAAACCCCAGTCTTTCCTAATATTATCCTCCAGTGTCCAAGTTTAAAGCTGAAATTCTGATTGCATAACAGCTCCTTTTGTTAATTCGTGATTCCTATTGGACACATTTCTTTTACTGGGAAACAGACTCCTGGTATTCATAAAGTAGAACCAGATGGTCCGAGGCACAGTCATGCTACAAACATGTCCTCTTGAGCTCAGAGTATGCTGATTGATGGAGCAGCCTCTGGGAAAAGCTCCACAGTGGACACTACATTCACCGACAAACATTTATCCTGCGATCTTTATCCTATCTTGTTCGAACATAAGCTTTTGTGATCATACATTGTCATCTTAATTGATCACATGACAATGCTGTGTATCTTTGAGTGGGTGAGTGCATGCCGTTGTGTTTAGTTCGGGTACATTCCTCGGAACAGGCCATATAAGGTAAACCTTTGCAGAACATACCAACCATAACATTGGTATTTACACAAAAAGGCACAGAGGAATGTAATAACAGCCCATGCCATTCTTTTTTTAACGATTAAGCTTATCATATAGAATCATAAAAGCTTTTTTGGGGAATTCAAAACAGAAAAGGAAGGGTTGTGTTTTCTGTACAAATAATGTTAATGATGTGACTTCCTGTTTTCAAAAAGTGCTTTAAAGGCAAGCAAACATTATCGTTTTGCATCCTGTTCCCACCAAGCATCTCTTTAAGGCGACACTTGTGATTGTTAAAGGATGAACAGGGCCCTCATGGGGTTGTTTGCAGAAATAATAGTATCTCACCATTAGTGTGGAAGTGACAAAAGCGAGATTGTTACTGATATTGCAGTAATAACAAGCAGATATCCTTCCACGGTCAGAGGAGTAACTAGTAGAAAGAGAAAGATGCACATGTGAATCTTCCTGTGCCATGAACGAAGCTTTCACTTTTAAATCGCCAGAAAGCAACTCAAAATTAGAAAGTAGCTTCAAACCCTTGAGCACTCTGGCCTGACCTCTAAGAAAGCAGAAAGTGGAAGTCCCAATCCCAGTCTGTGATGAGTCTATTGTACCGAAGCCATTGCTCCATGCATTGGCCTGTGGGGTTGGATCACACAGCTGTTCCCAAACCAGATGTTTGAAGCTCAGTCCTCAAAAGGATGGCAGCAACCCTCGAGCGAGATCTGCCAGTCACTGTGAAGGAACAGAAGAACACAAGAAGAAATGCATTACCATAAAAGGGAAAAAGTTTAAAGAGAAGCCATTTATTTTAAAGCTGCATATTGTTGATAAAAGGTATTTAGATAAGGATGTGTAATTGAAGGTAATTTATGGCTGTAAGCTTGTACAATGATAAGAAATAAGTACAAAATCCCCTTCTTTCCCGTAAAGAGTTGACCCTCGAATGATTCCAGGCAAATGTCCGCCATGACCAAATAAGCACTATAATCTTTCCTTCTCCTGTACTCAGCAGTTAATGTCTGCCTCACTGCTGCCACTCAGACACTACAACACAACAAGGACCTGTGATATCAGAATTATCAGGCTGTGTTCATTTTCCATAGCTGCACAAGACAAACCCTCTTCTGAATTGTCTCATCTCATCACAAAGACTCCTGACTTCCCAGTTTGAGTTTACCTTTACCTTTTGTAGCATCAAATGTTTGTTAATTTTCTTCAATACCACACTTTCTTGGACAGTTTAATTGCTTCTTGTGTAAGTCGTCAGAATCTGTGTAAAGGTTCGGCTGCTGTGGTGCAGATGTGTACACTGACTGGTTCAGTAGTAGGCCTATAGGATGGAGAAGCTACACTGTCGTGCCTGACTCCTGCTGTAACGGGAAGAGCGAGGGTTGTGGACAGGATCGAGTCCAAAATACACAAGAAGGCCTGCAGGGCATTCTCAGTCTACAAGTCCCATTTTCTTTTTGTACGTATATAAATATACATATATACAGTACTGTTTCTCCTGAGGGATGTCTCTCAGCTATCAAGCTTTCCCTTTTGAAGAATCTGCAGTGGGTGGGTGCTGTGAGCTGTACATTTTATTTATTTATTTAAGTTGACTCTTTTACTATTGTCACAGCCAGTATATTGTGATTTTATTTAAGGAGCAACAGAGAGGACACGTGAGAAGAAAGACAAGAAAACGTACAAATAAACTCGAGGCCTCGTCTTATTATTTTTGCTCTATGTATGTCCTCTTCGGGGATCCATATTTATTAAATTAATGACATTATTTGTTTTCTCTGTGATTGCCATTGCCTACAAACAAATACAACAGAATAGGTCTTACCAAAATCATTCCAGTACATTTTTCTTTAATTTAAAAATGTTAACATTACATCAACATACCGTAACAGCTTTAGTTTTAGCCCTTACTGAAAAAGCACAGAATCGTCTGCGCCATCAAGAAATAAACTACATTTCCCAGAAGACCACTCCCGGATACTATTCCGTCGCTTATTGCGGTCCCGCGTAGCGACGAAAAGTAACGTGTTAAGCAGCTCGTGAGACTGGCTAAAAATCCCAAAGTTTACTCCCACATACAGTATGCTGGGTTCAGGATAAGGACAAGGGAAGACACTGTATTTCTTGGACTTTATGTAAGTCATAAGTGAAAGAGTAGAGCACCGTGCTGCAAAGATAACCAAGAGAATGAGTGAAGCTAATGAAGACACGAAGACGTCTAGTATCAAACAGGCTAAACGAGAGGGCAAGAAGCGGCCGTTTGACTTCTCTGTCCACCCCAAGCGTCATGTTGCTCTGAGGCTGGCCTACCTGGGTTGGGACTATCAAGGGTTTGCGGTTCAGGACAACACGGATAACACGGTGGAGGCAAGACTCTTTGAAGCTCTGCTGAAGACGAGACTCATCCAGGACAGACAGAGTTCGAACTACCACCGGTGTGGTCGCACTGACAAAGGAGTTAGTGCCTTTTCTCAAGTGAGTTTACAGAGGTTTGAATGACCACAGTTACTTTTATAAATCATTACAGCTTGTGTTACTTTTATTCCTACAGGTCATAAGCATCGACTTTCGTTCCACACAGTTTTGTGGAGGACTAGGCGTTAAACTTCCTGAAAATGTTGATGTTGGTGCCAAGGATAAAGCTGTCCCAGAGCTTCCTTATGTAAAAATACTCAACAGAGTTCTCCCGCAGGATATCAAGGCTTTGGACTGGGCGCCTGTTGCAGAAGGCTTCAGTGCACGTTTTGATTGTCAGTCTCGCACATATAGATACTATTTTCCGAGGGGATGCTTGGATGTGGACCTTATGGCTGATGCTGCAAAACGGTGGGTATAATGACAAGAAGCATTTTAATAACTTCATAAATAAGTCACATTTTTAATTATATGGTCATCACGTCAATTTCCATGTTTTCAAAAGGTATGAAGGCACTCACGACTTTCGCAACCTGTGCAAAATGGATGTTGGCAATGGAGTGCTCCAGTTTGAGAGGACTATTTTGTCTGCTTCAGTGAGACCTGCCAAACCACAGTTGATTAATAGTACAGACCAATATGACCTTTTTTTATTTGAGATCAAAGGTATCGCTTTCCTCTACCACCAGGTAAACCAGGCATCGTTTAGTATTGTCCAATTGAAGGGGGAAAAAGGTAATTTGGATAGAATGAACTTGTAAACATCCCTTTTACAGGTACGCTGCATGATGGCAGTGCTTCTTCTAATAGGGCAAAAACTAGAAGCCCCGGAGATAATTGATCAACTCCTGGATGTTAAGAAAAACCCTAGAAAGCCCCAATACAAGTAGTGTATAGCTAACACAATCTAACTTAAATTTTTTGTCTGTTATTAAACCACAGTTGCATTATGGTAAAGACTCCTTGTCTCCTCTCTAGCATGGCAGTAGACTACCCTCTTGTTCTGTTCGACTGCCATTTTGATGGTTTGAGTTGGACAGAAGAGAAAGAGGACGTGAACCACACCTTGACAGTGCTTCGACAACACTGGACACAGAGTGCAATAAAAACCAGTGTCCTTCATGGCATGCTCCAGGATCTGGAAGAGAAAGGTAGAAACAGCTCAAGAACCTAAATGGAATTTACTCGCAACATTTCTCAGGACTATTTAACCAACATTCTTACCTTCAATCCCCCAGTAAAGATATTTGTGTTGTTTTGTTTCCACTCAGGTGCTGTGCCCTCTAACCACTGCTTGCTTCTCGAGGGAACAAAACAAAAAAATTACCGGCCCTTACTGGAGCGCCCGTGCTGTCAGAGCTTGGAGTCAAAGATAGATCATTTTGTGAAGAGAGGCCGATTGGAGCTGGAAGAAGGAGAGACTGGGGAGGAAATGGTCTATAAAGGAAAACGTTCCAAACACTCTCAAAATCCAAACCGTTCAGCAGACTCTGAAAACCATAACCAAAAAACAGAAAGGGATTTTTGAAAAGGCTTTCCCCCCTCCCCTTTACATTTTTTGCTTAGCCAAAATGGAATTTTTGTAAGAGGAAATTGTATTATAGTGTATATATTTTAGTTTACCCAGCAATAAGACGTGAGGTGTTTGTGTGAAATAAATCGGTTTTGGGACTGGGATAAAGCTTGGTAATTTTTTTTTTTTGTGGCGGAACTTTTGCAGGATTTAATGACAAGTCGGAGGAAATTTGCCGTTGCTCTTGTCAAGCTACAATTTGGACACAAAGGTAGTTAGCTTCCAGTCGGGTAAATTCTTAGTTTCAGAGGCAGTTGTCTTGTAAAACAATAATTAGCCCCTTACTTAATATTTGCCATGATCGTGTAGATATGGCAGAAGTGTGGTTGTTGTGGGTTGTAAGACTGGTCGTCCTGAACTTTAAATACTAGCGTTAGCCTGTTACGGGTGCGGGGTGTTTACTGCAGCTGCCCTTGCGCACTGACGGCGCGGATTCCTCCTGAAAGGTAAAGTTATTGAAGGAGCTAGCTGTTACTTGAATTCTCAATGTAAAAGCAATATTTAAATGTCAGGGCCTGTTTTGACATGGCTATGGAATTGAATCAAGTTTGACAATCCGTTTCATTGAAGTTTAGATTAACAGTGTCAATCTTTTAAAACTTTGATAGTGCCCTTAGTTTGTATTGGCCAAAAATGTTAATTATTTCCTCAACACACAGTAGCTGTTTAGGATTTATACACCAGGGGGCGCTTTGTTTACCCGTAAAACTATAGTAATCGCTGTTTACCCCCCGACGACCACATTAAAAGCAGACAATGAGCATACATGTACACAAACATTTTTCATATGCTTTTGCAACAATAAGGTAACCTAGAAGTTTTTCTGGTATAAGGTTTATCTGTAAGTACATTGTAATAGACATCACCCAACTCGGGTCCAAAAGTTAATTTAGGTCTTAACCCCGTAAGTATATTTAGAGTTTATACTACAGCAGATTAAGTAATAAGATGGCAATTATGCGTTTTGGTTTTATGCACCTGCCTTTTCTCAAGATGTTCCTGGTGGGGCTGACAGGAGGCATTGCCTCAGGGAAGAGCACTGTGTCTTCAATGCTGCGTGAGCTTGGCTGTCCCATTATAGACGCAGATGTTGTAGCCAGGAAAGGTGAGTGGTGAATTTTCAGATAGTTTTTAGGTCTACATTAAATGCAGTCAGTAATTTTTAATAGCGAAATAGAGCTCAAATAAACAATTTATAAGTAAAAATTGTCCGAAGGCTGGAGATGGTTTACTTTTGTCCTTAGGTTCCATACTTGTACATAGCTATTATTATTTCAGAGAAGCTCATAATCTAATGTCTTGTTATTAGAACAGTTATGGACATAAAGAGGTTGGGCCTCAAGGTGGTTTATTAAGACAGACCCTCAGAGAGGGAGCATATGAATCATGGCGGCTGTCTCTGCTGACTGCCGGGCAAAGCGTTACCAATGTGAAGATAAAAAGGTCACACAAGTAGGTGAAGAGTTTTCAGCTGAATGTAGAAAGAATATTTTTTCTAAATTATTGTACCTTGACAACTAAATATTATATTAATGTTATTGCCACCTTCTCTCAGTGAATATAAAGTTTTTTATGAAATATTGAAATAATATGCAAAGTGTTCTCTTGCTTAACAGTGGTGGAACCAAATACCCCTGCCTACCACAGAATAGTCTACCATTTTGGGTCAGAAGTCCTGCTAGAGAATGGCGAGATTGACAGGGAGAAGCTTGGCCAACTCGTTTTCAGCAACGAGGAAAAAAGAAGGCTGCTAAACTCCATCACACACCCAGAGATCCATAAAACCATGCTTAAGGAGATATTGTTCTACTTTCTTCGAGGTGAGCCAGGAAGCGTTTCTGCTCGCTTCGTTAAATTGAGCTGTGGGTTCAGCAAGTGTGAGACAAAGTGTGTGGCAAAGGTTTTGAAATGCTGTCAAGTCAAATCAAAAGATAATTGAAAATACTTCTAAGAGGTAAAAATCCTTCAATCATGTATTCTGAAGGCTTACTGTTTAAACAACAGCCAGGTGGGTTCAAATTAAGTCTTTGTTCTTTTTTAGTGAATTGTGTTATGTCCACAGTGTGAGCCACTCATTAAATCTTTTTCACTTCCCATCCCTCTTTTTTTTCCATTTTCTAAGGATATCGCTACGTTGTGCTGGATGTGCCTCTTCTTTTTGAAACCAGACGCCTCACTCAGTTCCTCAACCACACTGTAGTAGTTTACTGGTAAGAATGTGGCTGATTTTTCATCCATCTTCCCATAAATCTTGGACTGTTGGTTTACAGGTGTCTGAATTCAAGTTGATAGATTTTAACAGTTTTGTTTTTCTGACAGAAACTGCCCATTAAAGTTTTGAGAGTTATTAGATACATTTCCCCAGCTTTTCCTTCATGCCTTATTAGACTGACTCTCTGCCTCTGGATTTTTATTTTCTTTTTTTAACAAGGCACTCTAGCAGCACAATAAATAACCCTCATTTTCTGTTCCTTTTCAGTGACCCTGCCACTCAGCTGCTGCGCCTGATGCAGAGGGACGGCCTGACCCAGGAGGAGGCTGAGCAGCGCGTGGCCGCACAGATGCCGCTCAACGAGAAGCGCGGCTTGGCCAATCACGTTATCGAGAACTCTGGCAGCCGAGAGGACACCCAACGGCAGGTCCTGAAGCTGCACACAAAACTCGAAGACTCCATGGACTTTCTTTTAGTGAGGGTCATCGCTATTGCAGCCACTGCTAGTTTGGGTGGGATACTACTTTATGTGACCAAGATGCTTTTGTCCTAACAGTGAGCAGGCCACAGTTGAGTGGTGTGCTCTGTTGACAGTTAATACAGACTTACAATATTAGCATAACTTGCACTGACAAATATGGTTTCGTGTGGAAGTTTTAAATGGACACACAGAAGGTAGTACCGTACAGTCTCAAACTTGTAAAGATTGTTAACACAAGCACCACTTATTAGAAAAAGCTCTTCCTTATTTATAATTTTAGTAGTGTATTGAGTCACTGTGGCACCTGTAAGATTCGGCTCCCATTTTAATTATTAAGATAACCTCTGAGGTACCAAATGCCAGAGCAGTCCCCACTCACAAACATTTTTTAAATTGGATGAAATAGCTGCTTGTAGTGAGGGGAATCTTAAATGGCAGAAAAAAGAACAGTTTAATTCTGGCCTAAATGTCAAGATGGTGTGTGTTAATGACTGTATAATGAAGACAAGTCTGAATGTATTTGACAATCTGTTTTTAAACGGTGGAGGTGTGAATTTACCCAGAAATCTGTAGATGTATTGTTTGACAAAAAAACAATTATTTTTGTCACTGTATTCTTTTACTTAATCCTATCTTTTAAACTCTAGGTGGTTTTATTTTCTGTGCACACGTGTAACTTTTTAAAACCAGCTGCTAAACCTAAATATAAATCAAACACTAATATATACATTTTAAATTGTCTCTTTGTTGAATTCTGGTTACATTTTCTTTTCTTCTGTGCAATAGTTTTAGGCAGTGATACATATTTCTCTTACAGTGGTTATATAGAAATGTATACTGTTAACACAGAAACCAGGTTCCTTAATCCAAGTATCATCAAATGTTCCTGGAATCAATGCAACACAAGTCCTTGAGGAGAAAGCATTGCTGACAGGTCACAAAATTGACTATATTTAAAAATTTGTTGCGCTGTCCTTGCTCCTGTCCACGGAAGGTTAGATGGAAATCCTGGCCCATAAGGAGCTTGTGGTGACATCATCCTGGCACCGAGGCCCCACTGGCCCTTGTGTGGTTGACTTGGCTCCTACACAGTCCCCACTGGTCTGATCTGTGAATGCATCAAGCCTCTGAAGAATTAACGCAAAGTGACTTGAGCTGCGGTGGGCGGGGGCAGCTAACCAACGCTCCAACTGCATGTTTGCGACACCTATATGCATATCTCCGAGAGAATGAGGTGTATATTCACATACTTTTACAAGATAATACAATGTAATGTTCTTTTTCATCCGGATGGTCTATTCTTATCTAGGCTCTTTTAAAGCTGGCGTCTCTGTGATCCAGGGGGTAACATGCTTTCCTGAGCAGCCAGCTGTTCAACAGAGATTTCCGAGTGTGCCTTTTCTCAGTCTCTTTTCTCAGACACAGACAGAGGCCAGATGCAGACCGTGGAAGGAGGACTATATCTGTACCGGCAAGTGTGAACGCTCCAGGCACAGAAGGGGTGGCGAAGTCTCAGTCTGAATATAAATTGGGTTTAATTCTGACGGTGTCAAGCTAAAAGGTGAACATCTTAAGTTGTCTTGTTATACTTTTATAAGAGTGCACGGATGCGTGTTTGTGTGCTGCCTCTCCAGGAGCAAAGCAAATAATTTTCTGATGGCAGGGGGTAAAGACTTCTATAATCTCAGCATCACGTTCAGAGAGTTGTCCTAGGGCAAAGCAGTATGTCGACCTTTTGGAATCTCCTGTCTGAGTGGTTTTTCATCATTCCCCCGCCTGCCACCACGAGGGAAGGTAATACGGTTTAGGAGAAATGCACACCAAGTAAATAGCTTTGCATAAAGACTTGGGGTAGTTGAAAGTCTAAACAAATTTTCAATAAGTAGAGTTTATTTGGAGTAATGTTTGCCTTTCTATCCGAGAGGGTTGTGTCCATTCTGTATTCACAAAGGGGGTTTTAAAGTCCCCCTCAGTTATTTAGTATTTTGGAGACATTTGTAAATGTAAATGTCTTGTAGGGAGGAAATTAATTTGCTTGTACCAATATATACAACTAATTTAATAATGTTAAAGCTTTTCAATTGACTTGTTTGTCCTTAAATATGAGTAGCACATTTCCCGGCATTCAATCAAAAACCAGACAGCTTTCGGACACATGTTCACGCACTGGTGAATTTTTGCCTCGTCCATTACACAAAGAGCATGATTGTTTTATGGATTTGTAATTTGGAGCAGTTCAGCAGGGAACAACTATTTATTTGCTAAATGTCTTTCAGCGCATCTACTCTGGAACAATATCCTTGATTTGACCAGTGCACATAGTAAGTCATTAAAACTGATTTTGTCCCTGGCAGATAAGTGACCACAAGTGAAGTGAAGAAAGCAAAGATTAAAACAGTATCACTTCCTGTCTAACTCTGATCATAGTGCATCATTTTGTAGCCTTCATGTAGCCTTCCTAAATATTGTGGGGGGTTTTTCATCCGCTGCAATAACAGTTTACATTTTAGGGATGTGTACTGCTGTATGTAAAAGTCTTCTTCTATACAGATGTGTGAACTGCAAGAAGCGATAATTAATAGTTTAATCTTAGGTCTGCCACCTGTTCTAAAGAATGTTTTTTTCTCTCCTTTTGTGCCCTCGGATACACCTTCATCTCTGCTGTAGGGTTACATATTCAGAATATAAATGAGTAACTGTATTCTGTTACAGTTACAATTTACATAGTATTTAGAATACAGTTACATTGTTGAAATCAATGGATTACATGACAATACTTCTCTGTTTCACAAGTTTATTCACTCTCTAAATAAATTAAGGCAACTCTATGCATTTCCCAGAAGCCCCATTATGAAAACAAAAAAAATGCGTGATCAGTCACAATGGAGTTGAAAGAGGAACAGCGGGAGCTAGAGTTAGAGATGGAGCCAGAAGAACAGAGCCAAGGCATTTCTATCTTGGAAATTCAAACAGCATTTCACATTAAAGACAGAAATATAACTGAAATATAACTGCAGCACAACCTCTGTTATGTCCAACTGCGACATTTTGGTCAGGTTTTTGCTGCTAACCTTTGTTACATTACCTAGAAGTAATGTTTTTTTTATATACAACATTGTTTTGTGTGGGTAAAATTATATTTGGTAATGTAGTTTAAAAGAATATTATTCTTAGTCTCTGTTTTATTTTGATGGATCATTATTAGTGTGTCATTTTTATCAAAAGAACATTAATGAGAATAAATTTAGACAATCTTGACATTTTTTATGGAATATTTCATATCATCCTTTAGATGTAATGGCAAATTCTGTACAGAAACTGGGAAAATTGGTTAAATCTTCTCTTTCAAGCAACACTTTTTCACAAATATACCCTATAGTCTTTGTTTCTCTACAGCTAAATTTAATATAATGCACTTTCAGGAAGTCTTGGGCCTAACACATTCAGCCAGTTGAAACAGAAAAACACACCAGAAATGCAATCCTACACTTATATAATGCAATTCAATGTGGAATTAATCCAAGTATTCAGAATATGTTGCACTGGTTACCCCACACTATAATCTGTATCTGTGGTAAAGCTGACAGTAATACAGATTTGTGGACTTACTGTGGGGTAGCTACATTATTTCTCACATAGTATGTTTGCCATTCAAGGTTAGGTTGATGTATGTATCAAATAGTTTAGAAAACCTCACAACTACTGCACATACACACTTTCTTTCTGTATGGATATCTTCCCTCCAGAGCGAACCAAGCATATTTCTTGTTGAGTCCATTTGAGAAGAAGATTACAATTGAGGTGTCATTCTGATTTAGGCTAAATTAGTACCTGTAGATGTCAAGACGAGGTGGTATGCCCTAAAAGACTCACACAAATGCAGCTCGACACCAGCGGCTATAATCAAGCGGCCAGTGCAAGTGTTCCAACTGTTGTACTCTTGAACTTTGGCATCCAGTGTCACGCCAAAGAAGAGGCCCTCGCATTGCGCCTCCGCGGTCCCGTTGTCAGGCCTCATCCACCAGAGTCAGAGCTCTGAGGTGAGGAGACAGGCAACACGCCAGCGGAGCGTCCCGGGCCACATGACTCAACCTGTCCCCGCGTGTTAGTCCCGGCTCAGTCAGGGCCATAAGGGAGCAGGGCCATGGCTCGTGAGTCACGCTGACACACTGGACAGACCCCAGATCGAGCGCCAGTACGGGGGCAGAGCAGCGTCCTAAAGGACTTATAGGACAGGTTGTGTGTGTGCACCGATGCACATGTGAGAATAAAGCTTACTACAAGAGAAAGTGCACTGTGGAGATTGGGACGCTCACGTGCCTCCTAATCAGCACAGTCACCACATTCTTAAAGCTGCAAACAGCTACATACTGTTTCTGGGACACATGTAACATACACATTAAGTGCATTTCCAGTATATCTCATCCTTGCCTGTAGAAAATTGTGTTTGCAGTACCTTTTGTATCACTTTTACAAACTAGAGCAACATTATTTTACAATAATGTGGAATATTTTGATGACAATGTAATTCTTCAGATTCTTTCAGTAGGGTTCAGTAGTGCACAGTATTAGTCAGCTTCACCTTAATGTATAATATCTCTGAGTATACGGTGAGCTGTCAGGGGTGACTCTCCCTTATTCATGTGACATTCAGCTGTATATTTTGATGATTTTGTATTTCTGTATTTAATGGAAACAGGTAATGCTTTAATGACTTGAAGTGACATGAAAGTTATATAAGTAATGACAACACACCGTGAAGCAATACACGAGAAACTACGTATTTCAGGCAAGTGTATGCTCTTCACAGGCACAGCAGAAAAAAATCAAGATGGCAGGAGGAGTTAATGAGGGCATTGTCCGTTTCACAATCTGCCGGGATTAAAGCCTTCACAAAGACCACTCTTCTTCCTGTCACTTAAGTGTAATCATATACTTTGTTATAGCCATTGTAAGTTGTAGACCAGGTTCAATCAGTCTTTTGAACCGGCACTAGGAGGTGGGTTTAAAAAATGAAATGTGAATGATGTTTGATTTATAACAGATAGTATGTACTGTGTATATTTATCTAAGAATGTAAGTATTCATGTTCACTTGACATTTGCTGTATAGAAGTTTAGTTTCAGATTACATTGTAGCCCTTAAAACTCTTGCCTAATGTGTCAGCAAATGTAGAAGTCCTCAGTGCAACCATTTGTGCGTTTAAGTGCAGGCAGGTGGCTGGTTTAGTGGGCAGAAGTGTACATGGGCATGAAGGGGCAATTTAACTTGACAGTTAAAGTATCTATCTCTAATTTGGATCTCCCCCGGTGAGTAAAGTGGGATGCTCAAGATAACAACACCAAGGGCTCATTAACGTCACTTCAGGAGGCAGGAACCTGTCCGAGGAGCTTGTGTATACCCCTTAAAGACCAAAGACACATTCCCGTGCACGCTGACCCAGACATACACGTATGAAGCGACAGAAAGGCACAAACGCACACTCTGCAGCCGCCTGATAAGCCTCACGCCTCAACAATTGGCCCCTGCAAATGTCAAGCCAAAGCATCTCTGTGTACTGATAGTGAGTGGGTGGGAGTAAATGAATCAAAATTTCCTTCAGTTACGTTTGACTGGAGATTTGCCAAATTAAAACATCTTATTCTTACAAACCCTTGTGTCTTATACATGATGAAAAGGGGATAGACTGGGGAAATGGGGAAAATGCAGAGCAGTCCAAGAGATTATGTTGGAAAAAGCAGCTTATGGAGGAATACTTATTGTCAAAATGGGGACCTGCTTTAAAAAAAAAAATGTGAGTCGAAGGTTCAAGCTCTAACATTCTGCATGCTCGGTGACAAATTAAATCTGTCTGGGGAAGGTCACTATCAAAACCAAACAAACGTCTTGCAGGGAGGTTATAGTGGCTTATGCAAGCGTATTATCAAAGGGGATCACCCAGTTCTGAGATGTAACAGAGATGGAGGCTGCCAAGAGATACACTAGATTATGCTACAACCTTGTTTTCTTCTTTTGTCAACTCAAAATTACCATTTGGAGACTGTTTTTTTTTTTTTTTAAATAAAACGCTGCTCCTCCACAGGGCTTTGGGAGACACAGTGGGGACTACAGATGTTGCTCACAGGCGAAGTTCAGATTCTCTGGTTTCAGCACCGAAAGCTGTTTCTTACCAACCAGGGGGCGATTGTCTTTGACGTTGTGACATGAAGTCTCTAATATGACGATGCACTCATACAGCCCTGCGAGCCAGAGGAATGCAGTCCGCGGTGCATAGTGCTCAGCTGGCCCCCTGGCTCTGGTGACCTCTGCTCAGGCACGAAGCCTCAGACTTAATTGTGTCTGGAGGAGCTTGGCTGTCTTAAGTTGAGGGCCACAGGGGTTTCTGGGTTTGTAGTGAATTTACATGTTTAACACGCAACCTGCTCTGAAATGTTTTATTTTTTATTTTAATCAACTGTGGTCTATCACTGCTATTTACAGATAAATGTTGAATTTAATTGGGCCTTAAGTAGATTTCATTGGGCGGTGAGTTAAGATTGTGATGACATTCAGTTAAAGATGAAAGATCATATTAAGTATCAGGGGTTATTTTTTTCAGTTAGTCAGCTTTGGAGAGCACTAGCACATTCACCTCAAGAACAAATAACACTAAAATGGGACTCAACTAACATTTGTACTACACAGTAAAGCCCTTTGAACGTGAAAACTCTTCTTTCTGTTGTTATCAAAACTATTAGCTACTTTTTCAGGGTCCTCAACATTTGCATGCCTAACTTAGCATTTAAAAAATAAGACCGCAAAAGTCAAAGATCAAGTCTGTCAAAAGAGTTCTTAAATATCAAGCTCTTTACAAAAATGTATTACTTTTTACACTTGATGCCCCTGAAGCTCCTTCTGGTCCGTGACACTGGTCTCACAGTCACAGCAGACTCTAATTTGCCCCGGATTACTTTCCAACAGTGATCTAAGCTTGGCTGTGATGCGTTCTAACACCCATCGCTTAACTTTTCTTCTCCTCCACACCCATTAAAGGGGAAAAGCATGTCTCCTTTTTGATTGTGCCACACAATTATTATACTTCATTTGGCATTTAACACAGCTGGTATTTGCTCTCTACCTCGGTGATCACCTCAGAGCTGATTGCCTCTTGCTGCGCTGGGCGGGCTTCTGTTGGTGCTTTCCCTCAGCTGACTAATGTGAGAAGAAATTGAAAAAAAAAGATTAAAACAAAAATTAGCAATTACAAATTACCCAAAGCTCACATTGAGGTTGGTTTTATAAGATGTATTTTTCATTTAGGCTCCCACTTTATAGACAAACACATGTACATTTTAACAAGAGAGGCATGCGTGACTAAATAAATAAAGAAATAAGCACATTAACCTTACATGATATTATACATCTATCTTCTTAAAGACACATAATAGGATGTATGTCACTGTTAATGCTTTGACAGTATTTTTGACATCATAGTCCAGTACTAAATGAACAGTTTATACACCAACAACCAAAACACGCAGTACATTATGTGACACTGTCAGTCATTTCAATAAAAACAAAACCTCATTCAACAATCTCCTCACTCAATGACATGACATACACCATCTATACAGCACACACACCGCAGTGGCCACAACTGGTGGTGATTTTGCAGACTTGAATTTGAGATGACGGCAAAGCTTCGGCACAGTCAGGTTTGCTACAACACCCCTCCAGCATGACGCACGGCAGTCACTGTCACTCGTAACATGGCTCATGTCCAAATTAACGGCATAGGCACCCCGTATCACGATGACAACGAGGAGTTACCTATAACCACAGATCCTCACCTGGGGATGTGTGGTTTTAAGCAACATACTGCAAGTGAAAGTCATAAAGTGTCTTCCGCCTGTTGACCTTTCACCTTGGAGCACACGTTATGTTGTTCAGTCCTCAGTCAGCGTAAAGGATGAACCCTGAGAAGGTGCTGTATTTGTTGCTGTTGCCCCCATGAGCCTTTCCCCCGTCCAGTTTTATGAAAACCTCATCGCCGGCGTCCAAATGAAGGATGACACTGTTGCTGGCGTAGTCATAACTCTGGTCCTGGTCTTGGGCGATGGCACTGGCCCTGACCTGAAATGTGACATGCACACACATGTAAGCAGAGAGAAGGTTTAGGAATATATATGCTCTACTGCTAAGATGGTGACTTGAGACATATTCTACATACTTTATATAATAGGATTTAGTGATGCTACAACAATATTTGTTTGATGTGTAAGACATTTTGACTTTGTCCAGTGTTACTCTCTTGGTGAATATCTTGTTTTTTTCTCCACTGAGAACTAAAACTATGACTCAGCGTAAAGGGCCAGCTCTGAATACGCTAGCCTCTGAGAAGTACTGGCAGTGCAAACTATCCCATCACCCCACAGTTCATGCTAAGATACACATTTTTCTATATAGGGCACTAAAAAATCTGTTTAACAATTTAATTATTAAAACCTGAAGCCCATGTGAAGCCCATGCTTTCACCTGACAGCATTTCAAAATACAAGTGTTGACTTGTAATCAGTCCTAAAGTGTATGCCAGGAGCTGCAGGGTCTCAGTGGAAAGGTTAGCCATGAATGACAGCGTGATGATGGACAGAAAGGAAATGCAGCCTTAACTCTGCCTCATTACATCCAGCCTTTTCTTTGCAGCAGTATAAGCTTCAGTCTAGTCACTGTGTTAACCCCCAGCATTGTTCTTCTATGTACACTTGTACTTTTTTTAAATACTAGTAACTTTTTTTTAGCACTTTTTGTTAACGGGGTGTACATAGTACATTAGGGCTGCAACTAACAGTTATTTCTATGATCAATTTATCTCACTATTATTTTTTTAATTAATTGATTAATAATTTGATAATGAAGCGCGTGTAAATGAATAAGAACCTGGTGGACTAACAAAGACAAATGGTCAAAATCTTGAGGTGTTTTATTCCGGATTAAAACATATAATAATACTACAAAAAAATCACAGCGATTTTTACTAAATCTGAACTCAACAAAGCTACAAATGCCACAGGAGTTATGGATAAAGCATATATACACATAACCATGTATTTTCATCAAAAACACAAAATATCTTTTACTGTTTCTGTTAATTTACTGCTCTGTATTTATAATAAAACCCTCTTCTCTCAGCAAATGGCAAGTTTTAGAGTCTATGAGTACCACCAGATAGTAATTAATCAATTATTATATTAGTTGGCAATTATTTTAATAATTGATTATTATGGATTTATCTGATTAATTGCTGCAGCCCTAATGGACATACGAGCAGATTATCAGGAATCATTAAATCCATTGATACAAAAATGAATTAATGTTAGATAAGATTATATATAGACAGATATAAAATTGATACTCTTCTAATTTTTTACCTAAAGACATTTGCATTATTATGTTTAGTAATAGTGCTGTGGCAGCAGTGGTTTTATGGATCCTGGTATTATTGTGTGAAGCAAAGACTTGCCTGCCTCAATGCTTTCTGTGCAGTCAGTGAGGTCAGAGTGAAACTGGCAAAGATGGTACCATCATTATGATGAGTTAATAGGAGTTTTTGGGTCAGCGCTGTGCACCGGGGCTGAGGTGTTTGCAGGAAAAAAACTAGGTCTAGATTTACATGGTGTTTGATCAGTGGCATCACCTAGGGCCTTAAAGACATTACACAATTATCCATGGAAATAGCAGATATCATAATTCCATATCAAAATGTCTGAACCTGACAGGCAGTTTGATAATGCATAGCAGCCCAGCCGCTTCCAAGAAGTTTGTTGTATTTCAAAGGGCACCAGCTTTGAACTAGCCACTACCTCAGGCTGTGTTTTGATGTGTGCAGAGCGGAGATAGCGCTCCACTCCTTCCACTCACTTCGACGTGGACATCAGTGAACGTGTAATATGCACAGATACGCAATCTGGCAGCTTGCCACTGTGAATTGTCATAATATGGTTCTGTAACAGCAGCCCGAGACAGACTTAAAATCATACACACATGAATGCATGACTACTCAATTCAGACTGCCAGCATTTCCCATTCTGTTCCCAGAGCATTTTGATGGGTTCAACTTAGTGCACATAGGGTTCATAATGTTACTAAATGAGTACATGGGTTATAATCTGAGACAATAAAAATGTTGTAAGGAGTATTTTGTGTCAGAAGAGTATTAAGACACTCACCTGACTGTTCTTGATCAGGTCAGCCCACATGCTGGTGCCATCTCCTCCTCTCATCAGGACATTGTAGATGAAAAAGTAGGTGCCAGGGATCTTACAGGTGAACTTGCCCGTTGAACCCTCAAAGTTGCCCCCAATATTAGTCACAACATCATCGAAGCGCAGAATGTCATAGCCTTCTTGAGGGTTTCGTAGTCCAGCGTAGAACGCCACTCGAGGAGTTGTGTTGTAAGTGGTTGTGCTGATGCCTTTACCACCTAAACCCAGAATCCCTGTTCTTAAAATGTTCACATTATCTCCAGGGGGTCCTTTGGGTCCTGGGGGGCCGGGCTCTCCAGGGGGTCCTGGTGGTCCGGGCTTCCCTGGTCGTCCTGGTCTGCCTTGCGTCCCATGAGCGCTGAAGGTTGGCAGTGGTGGGCCAATACTGTGGTCACCCAGATCTTCATCGTGGTCCACCTGCAGGCCTGAAGTTACCGTATCCGTGCCCACATGGACACCCATGCCTGTCGTGCCTGTGCTCGGGTAGGGGTCACAAACCATGCGGCAAGTACCAAGCATCTCATAGTGGCTGGAGGTGTCATCTGAGCCACCTGTGCCCACCGAGCTGACCAGCACAGGGATGATGACCACCAAGACCAGGACCAGCATGACCCCCACGGCAGCTGCCACCAGGGTCTTCCGCCCGATGCTCAGCCGGGGAAGGGGCTGTGCTGCCAGCCTGGAGTTCTCCGGGGTGGAAATGGTGACTGTTGGAAGTGCGGCACCACGTCCACCAGACAAAACGACTTCCACAAGGCGTGCTGAGGATGAGGAGGATGTTAGCCTATAGAGCTGGTAGAAGCCTGTGAGTGAGAGACTGTAGAGAAGTAACGCAGAGGGACTGGAGCCAGGGACCAAGTGATCACAAAGAGAGAGGCAGTTTGAGGAAGAGGAGGGTGAGAGTAAGACAGCTGGAGTGTAAAAAAAAGAGAAGGAGTGAGAGGAGGAGAGATATACTCAGTAAGCATGTGAGTCAGGGCTAAGGAGGGCACTTTCCACTGGCACGTGTCAGCAGACAGGGGAAACAACAGGAGGAATTGGGATGGGAAATGTACAGTGTAAGAGCAGATTCAACAAAATTAGCTTCACCAAGTTAAGAAAAAGATGATTTCTCATAAAACCTTTACATGTATTTTAGTGGGTGCATGTCATTTGAATTACTAAATGAAATGTCTAAATATCGATGTAGGTAGATGTTATTAGGAATCTGCCTTGGCTGCATTACCAAGGGCAGAAGGTGTAAGATTTTTGCTTATGTTGTTGTAAACTGGAAAAACTCCAAGCATCTGTGGTCAATCGAGCCATAACCAATTCACAATTCTGGCAGAGTAGAAGAAAGAAAAAAAATAGATATTTACCTGAAAATGCGCACCTAAAAATGTAGGTAGCCTATATTGCATATCATTGAATTTATGTTTATTAGTTTTATTTCCATTTAACAACTTTAAAAAAATCTAGATTTTTTTTTTATAGTAGCAATGACAGATAATAACTTTGTGGATTCCTTCTTCTGCTCTTGTTGCTCTCGCCACCACAGGAGACTGACAACATCAAATTGTAGCAGGACCTGTGACAATGGCTCTGAGTCATACTCCGTAAAAGCATTGCTGAGTGTCAAATGATGAAGCATAAATCACAGTGTTGACCATTCAATATGACTGACAAGATAATGGACTTCCACAGAAAGCTTATTGTGGCTCACAGATTTCAAACAACTATATCACTGGACGAGTGGCTAAAAGTGCCACTACTTTTGTGATACTATACTTTTCTCTGTCCCAAGGTATGCACACTTTCTGCCTTCTGCAAAGTGTGCTAATAACTCCAAAATTGTAGTATTTTAAGAAAAAGTAGACTTAAATGTTTGTTATGTGCATTGAAACTTGATACCTGTCCTTTTGTTTACAGACCAAAGGCCCCGGACC
This sequence comes from Neodontobutis hainanensis, assembly GCA_024349245.1. Classification (NCBI taxonomy): domain Eukaryota; kingdom Metazoa; phylum Chordata; class Actinopteri; order Gobiiformes; family Odontobutidae; genus Neodontobutis; species Neodontobutis hainanensis. The sequence goes on along the minus strand of JALDNG010000017.1, from coordinate 7,685,190 downwards.
ACTGACAGAAGCTAGACGTTAAATATCTACTAAAGCTAAAGTCTTTAATCGCTTCCTACAATGATCTGGTGCCAGAATGAAGGTATGGTGAGGTCACAAATTTTCTTTTTCTGACTTTATGATTGTTAACTATGTCCATATTCCGAGCTAAGACTTTTTAAAAGCCACAGTGCCCTCTAGTGCTTGTTATGAGAGCAATAATTATATGCAATCTCTGACATTAAATATAATACATAACTTCTATTTCATTTTTTTTTTTTTTGCATTTCAATGACTATCACAAGGTCACTGGTCACTAACTCAGAGTTGCCATCTCTACTTCTTTCAGTCTCGACTTTGCTGTTAACATCCCTCACTGGCCATAAGTAAGGCCCTATTAGTTAAGGACTGGGGTGACCACCAGTCCCTTTTTCATTGGACCGTCCCACACTCCCTGACCCTTGTTAATACAAATAGGTTATATTTAAATAAGAATTACCATTGTTTTTAACAGTATTTGCATTTTGAGTCACATCATTGTTTCCTCATCCAGTGGATTTGTAAAAAGTGTGTCCCAGTTTGGAGGTCTGGGATTATGGTCACCCTACAAAAAAACTTTTTTTATGCTGTTTCCATTATGTTTTAAAACAAATTTATCCACATTAAGCAGGTAGGAGGACGTAGTTCAAACAACAGCTGCAGAAAGTGTGCAAAGTTTAACATGTTCTCTGTTTAGTTCTAAGGCTCTAAATGCATGGTGCGTGCAGCAAAATAAAGTGGAACCTGGAATTAATTACAATTCTTACATCTACACAAAGGTTGTTCTGTTTGTTGGTCCAGTTTGGAAAGTTTCACCTTCACTGACTCATCATCGTCTGTACTAGGTGTGGCTGCTCCAGACATTTGGCGTGTTATTTTAAGAATAATAATCTATTGCAAGCTTACGGTATAAAAAACAAGTTTGTTGGTAAAAAAAAAGTGCTTCTTGCAATGCAATACAGAGGATAAATAACACTCTTTATTATCCTAAAAGGATAATAAATAAAGAGAAAAGTCTTAAAGTTGTAGAACATGAACATGTAACATTTCTCTCGAACCAAAAGGGTGCACGCCTCCTGAGAGGTGTGACTGAGCAGTTGAAAGGTGTGTCTTTGTGCTTGTCTCCTCACCAAGCCCCGGTCTGTTTTCAGAGGACTCGCTGCCCTTCTGTGTGTCACCTAAAGCAAAGTAAGTATGTTTATTTGAAGCTATGAACTGTATGATAAAAAGCACTGTTACTAAAGCTAAAATGTACAATGTATTTGTGTGATTGTCTTGTAGCTGAGCTGCTGTCACCATGACTGAGACTGCTGAAACACACGTTGCTACTCTCACCACCAACCGCAACTGCACAGTTGAGATTACTAATATCAGCAGTGTGTACTGCCTCGTAAATCCCAAGTAAGAGTCTCTGATGAGCCGATGTACAGCAGAGGTTCTATTTTAAGTGGAAACCTGTCTTAATGTGATTTCTGTGCTTTCGCAGGGTGTTCATGGAAAACGGCTTCTGCCACAGCCCTCCACAGCCAACAGTGCGTACCACCAAGACAGAGGTGTGCTCCTTCACTAAGGATGACAACACAGCTTCAGGTGCTGTGGGGGTCCTCACCTACGAGTTATTTGACATGCGCCAACGCAAGACCACTGAGCTAATGGCTGTCATGTTTTCAGTGCCTTTTGACTATAACATTTTCAAAAACTGGCTGGGAGTGGGCATCTTTGAGCACACGCGTGCATGCGATGAGAAGCTCTACAAGCACATGTACAACGACAAGGATTTCACCAACTTTGTGCGCTATGAAGCTCAGGGCTCTGGGATAAAGTTTGCTGGGAGCACAGTAGATATTAGGGCCTGCATGTCTAATGCAGGCAAGGCTATTATCAAACTGGAGCTCTATGACAAGATGGGTAGATGAGTCAATGTGCAATAACACACTCTAGCACCGAGTGTCACCATTTTTAAACCACTTAATGCTGAAAACATGCATATATTTGCTGTCTGTCTGTATATGGGTGCACTATAAATAAAAACAATTACAACAATTTACTTTGGTTCTTTATTTTGAGTTTCAAGATGGAATAATAAAGAAAAGCTTAAAGCAAAATCATCTGGACTTAACTGAGTCCAGACGCTTTTGCTTTAACCTTTTCTCCAAGATGACCTGGATGACTGAGAACCTTCACAGACAAGATGGAACAATGATAATCAAATACAAATAAACTGTTAATCAAAACTTTTGTCAGACTGCTGTTGTAAAAAGAAAATGCATGGTATTGATTTAAAGCATATTTTTCTCCACATAAAACCTGCTTAACTCCAATGACCTGACCGCAAAAGAAGATGAAAAGGCGTGACACTTAGGAATGAGAACATAACAGACAAACAAGTTAGTTTTGCCAAAAACGTGGAAACATTACTCTTGGCTGCACCCTGCTTTGTTACTGAATGATGGGACAAAAGGTTTTAGACGGTGAGTAATCATAGTTTGCCGGGGTGGAGATGTGGAGGTGGAGACTTGTTTTAGGGTGGGTCCTCAGTGTCATGCAATCCCCAACAAGTCATGCCGAAGTGAGCCCAGTGCTTCTCAGGCTTCACACAAGTCAAGCACACAGCTGTGATCGGGACAGGTAGGTTTTTATGGGAATATAATGATGTTCTTTGCAAATACTGATGACATTGTCTCATTTGTGCTTTGTCCCAGCCTTTAAAAGCAACATCATGACAGAATCTGCAGAGGCTGTGGCGGCTAACCTCAGCAGCCGAAGAAGTGTCACGATTGAGCTCACTAACCTCACCAATAACTACTGCCTGATCAACCCCAAGTGAGTATGAAGCTTGCATTACCAAAACGGATTCATCTTAGTTTATGGTTAATTACTAGTTTTTTTATTTCTTTGATCTAAACAGGGTTTACTTAAACAGTGGCCAGATTGACAACCCTCCACAACCAACTGTGCGGCCTCTGAAAACTGAGCTGTGCACTTTTGGCAAGACCAGTGTTAAAGCCACCGGTGCAGTGGGTGTTCTGACTTACGACATGTTTGAGAGACAAAGCAACGACTACAAAGAAACCCTTGCCATAATGTTCTCTGTGCCGTACGACCGCAACGTGTACCAGAACTGGTTTGCTGTTGGGATCTTTGACAAGGGTAAAGAGTGCAATGAAGCTTTGTACAAATCAATGTATTACGACAAAGATCCAAAGGGCTTTGTGAGAGAGAAGGCTGTAGGCAGTAGTGTCACCTACGAGGGGGAACATCTGGATATAAAAGCTGGTATGTCCCCATTGGGCAGGGCCATTATGAAGGTGGAGCTCTGGGACAAACTCTTCAGCCCACCTAGAAGTCAACATTAATAATTGCCAGCTTTCTGTCAGCACATACCTGCTTCTTACAGCAGCTTGAACAGTTATGTGTCCTTTGTGCATCTGCTATCCATGAAATAAATATATAAAATAAACTCCTGATGTGTAGAGACTTGTTTCTGTGGTTATTCAAGTTTATGTAGTTGCTCATAGAGAGCTTTACAACAGTGCAGTTGAACTTGAAGAGCAAGTTAAGGCTTGGCAAAGTTATCCATTTCAATCATTTTCTAAAATGCACTTATTTATTTATTTGTTCATTCATTTTCCTCCTTTGTCCAGTTAGTGTTCACAGGTGACTAAAGCCTATCCCAGCAGCTTTGCGTACACCCTGGACAGTGTGCAGTTATTGAGTTTAAACATGTGCAAATGATATGGAGTTTAATTAATCATAATCAATTTAAAACAGTAAAGCAGAAAACGCATGATGTGTCAGATAAGAAACTACACTGGTGGCCAAAATGACTAAAACACCTGACAGATCAGAAAATATTGCCTTTTTTTGCCTCCATATTATTATTTTTTTTTCAGTCAATAAAAGAAAAAAAGATTGCAATATTTTCATTTTCAAACAAAACTTATATGACTTATATATATAAAAGGTTTAATTAAAATCATCTGGACTAAGTTTTCAAGGTGAAGATTTTTCGTCTCTAATTCCAAGAGACTTTACCAATTCTGAATATTTAAGTTATTTTTTAATTAAATTATTGAATTAATTAATTTAATATTATTTGTTACATTTATAAATCTTTTCTACATTTGATTATATTTGTTGAAGATAGACATTTTATACATTTTTTTAAAATTGTAGCCAAGTTGCTGCACCCTTCATGCTGTTGTCCAATCCGTTCCACAGACTCACACCACCTCCAGCAAAGCACTCTTTAATGTGGAACGAACACACTGCACCTTTAAACTGTATTTTCACTTAAATTATACTCCCCTTCTTGATTAGGGTATATCATTTTAGGAACAGTGTGGTAACATGATCTGTAAATCTCACATTATGAATAGTTCTGATGATCTAATATTGATAAATCCTTATTGAATGTTATTAAGTGTTATATTTTGCAATAAAACCTTATAAACGAGCAATAAAAAGTTTTCTTAGAATTTTAGATAAAATAGGCGAAATGGAGATAAGTCTGTGGTTTGTAAACTGGCTGTCTCCACTTTTATGGATCGGAATAACTTTTGCAACTTTCATTTGGTTTGGTAATTCTCTTGTACATGATAAATAACAAATGTGACTTAGAGGCTTTGCAACGTTAATTGTTACACTTTTAATTATTATTATTTTTATTCTTACTTAGTTTAAAAGTCTTTATTTTTTCATTTTCATTTGTTGGTGTCAGAAATAAAGAACTTGTATTGCCCATAAGGCTGTTGAGAACATCTGTGTCTTTTGTTGTATTAATCTTAGTTCAGGCCCAATATTAAAAAAGTAGTCATTAAATGAATTGACTATATCTTGTTTTTTATATTGCCTTGTTTTTTACAAATTTAAATCATATAATTAGGGAAGGAAACATTTTTAGGATCTTTGTTCATCGCATAATTTGGTCCATTTTATAGACCTTTCATATTGTTTTTATTTCTTTCAATTAGAAAAAAAAGTTAAAGTAAATTCAATTAAATTAGATTTCTATAATAATCTTTTTCTAATTTTCTAATATTTGTTAGTTTATTTTTATATAATTTATACTTTCAGAATATTTTTTTTTTCTTACAAATATTCAATACTGTGTATTTTTGCTTTAAATAATCGCTTTGTCATCCTTGGGCCAGATTTATTTTTGTGAGTTATGTAATGTGATTGGGCAGTGAGTTGTTTGAATAGACTTTTTTTCATATGCGCTATCGTTTTCCCCCAAGACACCATCCTAACTTTGTTTTGATAAGCTTTGTTTAATTTTTTAGTGTGTCAACAGTTCTTTTACGTGCTTTATTGCTGTTGTATTGTTTTTATTATAATTTATTTGCTTTTCTTCCAGTAGTGAGAAAACAGGTAGAAAACAGCGGTATTTCCCCGGAAGAGCTGGAGGAAGTGTCTGGGGAGAGGGATGTCTGGGCGTCTCTGGTTAGACTGCTGCCCCCGTGACCCGACCATGACTAAAAGTCAATGGAAATTTGATGTAGATAAAGAGGATTAAAAGGATTTGAACAGGTTTTATTAGGATTTGAAAAGGATTTTAGTTGATTTTGAACAGGTTTTGGATGGACAAATTTATGAATTGGTTATAGTCAGAAATAATATTATGCAAAAGAAAAATTTAAGTGAAAATTAACTATACTATAAAATAGTTAAATAAATTAAATAAACTGAGAGACAAATATCCAAAACACAACAAATAGACTAAAACAAACCAGAAAATTGGTTTAAAAATTATTACTTTTAAAGTATGCATTCCCTGAAAACATTGCTCTATTCCATGTTTTTTTATATAGAGCATTATGATAATTTTGTAGATATTTGTTTTATGGATATTTAATTGGCCAATTCAACAAAAACTGAAACTTTAAAATAAAGCCATACGTTTTAATAATTAGGCCACTACTGTATATTAGATACATGTGAAAGTTTAGGGCACACCATAATGTGCGTGACAAGGACGCCCTCTGGTGGTGCGATGTAGGAGCAAATGTAGCTTTCGGAAAATGAAACAAAAAGATGATACACATGATCTTCCACACCTGATTGTCCAGGCGATATACAAAATAATTTGTGCGAAAGTACATTTACATTGCAGAGAATTATCAACTACATTTTTCATTTTTGTAACTAAACCCACTGATTTCATCTAACAAGGTAACACAATATGTCAACATGTTTTTGCTTAGTAAATGCATTTAATTTGAAAATATATTAATTTATTATTCACTCGGCTCTTGTGCACTGTTCATGAAAAACACTAACTACAGTGTTGAACCTCTGTTTCAGGTACATCTCGAGTGTCTCCAGTGTCATCTGTCTCACATCATAACCCCTGAACTGTTTCTTAGCTGTCGTGTCAACAGGCACAATCTCCTCAGTGCTGTTTATGTCATTACGGCCAACAGCAGCGTGTGTGGGAAAGGCCTTTTGTAGTTGCTTTGGAAGGCTGGTGTTGAATTGTGGGCAGCAGTAGGCGGACCAATAGTATTCTGGCACAGCCACGCGTTTGTTATGGAGCCAGTGATCATCTTTGTGGTATGGGATAATCCCTGTAACTATGTAGGCTTTTCCAATGCAGTAAGCCGCTAAGGTTTTGTTCACAGTCTGCTCCAGGGTTTCCCAGGGCCCGTCGTTAGAGCCTGCTTTTTGGGGTGCCACATTAGTGAGGGTGAAAGTGGAGGAGCGATCCTCGTGGAGCTGGTGGTGGAGGCTGGGGTTCAGGTGACCACGGGTGTAGGTGGAGTTGATGTAGTCCAGCTCCACAGCCTGGCTGTCCACCACATTCGGGTCCACAGGGCCCGGCAGGAAGGGCTCCATGTTACCATTTGCTTTTGGGTAGGCCAACTGTGGGAGGATAAAAAGAAGAGTCAGGATTTAAAAAAAGATGTAAGCATTTAATTTAGACTGCATTCACAGATCACATTAGCAACATATTTGGCTAAAGCTGGGAGATTCAAATGTGTCAGAGGCTTCAACTATTTTTAATATTGTATTATTATGTTATTATATAACACTTTGTGTGGTCTTTGTGTGTCCCAGTTTGGACCTGGAAGCTCCATCACTTCCTATCACTGCCCAGAGCAGGCAAAATAAACACTGATTTGGGCAATCTGTCTGCATAGGGCATGTAAAAAAACAACAACTTTGTTTTAAATTTGAAAAGTAAACTTGTCATTTGACCTATTCTTAAAAGATTTGTTCATACACAACAGAATGTCCCTGCAGAGCTCCTTTAGGTCCTTACACACAGGACGTCACTAGATGCCATCAAAGTGCTACACACAGCACCTTTACACTTACAGGGAAGCAGAGACGAGGATTGGCATTGTACCCCTGTATTATTCTGTATTTAAGGTATTTATTCTACTTAGTAACAGTTGGTCTTTGTTTGTTTTGTTTTGTTTTGTTTTATTAGATGTAGTCAGTGTAGATCAACAGGAAACAGAGTGAGAGAGATGGAATAACATTAGGCATACAACCTAACCTGGAATCTAAACCAGCTCACTCAAATATGTGGTATGCTCTCTATCAGGTGAGGCACTTACACAACATTTGGTCATTTTTAGACAGTTCTTAGTAAAAAAAACAAATAAATAAATAAAAAAACAGACATGATGAACACTCTATTTTATAAAGTGTGAATTAGACCAACACTTACCTGAGGCTCAAACTTCCAGGATGGTGTGGGTCTCTTTCCTGTAGGTACGGTGTACACATAGGCAGAAAACCAAGGAGAGCGCCTTGGGCGACTGTACAGCGTGGCAAAGCGATATTGGTTTTGGTATCGCTGGCAGATGGAAGTGCCTGCAAGACCTTTGGGTGGCCAAGATCTGTAGAAGAACTGCAGGCAGGGAGAGAAGTCACCAACATCACATTCACAAATAGTCCATGTTACGATCAGAAAAGTTAAAGAAATGAATTGAGACATTTTTCTGGTTGGAAAAAGTGCTGTCTAGAAGTGAAGCAATGCCATTTGCAGTCTGTTGGATAATTTGGGGAACAGATCTTTTTAAATGAGCACATTGTGGTAAAAGCAGAAGTTTGAAGGATTCCCATGACTAAACATTTTCTATTTCGTTTGATGGGTCTGGGTTAATCTGTAAAGCAGAAGTGTCTGTAGAAGAAAATGTACATATTATCTTCAAATGTTATCTTCAAGGTTCTTGCTCCCTTTCGGCAGGTATTTCTTTCCTTAAAGTGTCATGACTACATGCCATGAGTGTATACAACATGAGAGGATGGACTTTGAGAGGGGGACTTGTTTGTTTGAGCTCCTCTGGTATTACCCTCTCCTTTCCACTCCCTTTTCTTTCTTATGTAACTATATGATTAGTGTTGGAGTTTGGATCCTTTTACAAGCCATGTGCTGAGATTCATTTTCAGGAAACGAATAAAAGCTTATTCTTCCACAATTTAAGGACTCAAAAAAGGTAAGAATTATGTATTAACTATTGTATAAACGTCTTGTTGCTTTCACATTCCTGGAATGTGCTGATTTGGGGAAAAGTGTAACGTGCAAAGTGTTAGATTCCTGTCTGTGCAGAGGAAACGCAGACAAGGAAACTGAACTGAGTGCTTGAGGGCATGTTTTCTTTAAGTCTGCATTTGATGCAAACAAAAAACAAACTTGTCTGTTTTCAACTGGCAACACTTTTCCAGTGGGCCATAAGTGCTTCACAATAACACACATAATACATACTTTATGTTCCATACAGACACTCCTATAAGTGGGGGGATAAGCAGGATAAGAAGCAGTAAAAGATCAATAAACATACAGAAAAGAGGAACAACCAAACTACTATAAATTAATCAAAACAGGGAATGGAGCTGGTATTTGAGCTTCTACAGAAGATATGGGTTCAGTATAATGTAAAAACAGTGCTTAATGAGTTGTTTCCAACAGAAATCAAAGGCTCAAATTGCTGGGCATTTGAGTATTTTTTTTTGCATGTGATGTAATTTTGAGCCTATAACAGGAACTGAGGGGGCTCAAAGAGTCACATGACTTTCAGCCACTGGCGGTAGGAATTGTTCCTGTCTCGCTTCAGCCAAATGTTGGACTGGAAACTCTACACTAAATGTAAATGGTGAGAACGTTACAATAAAAGACACATTTAAATAAAAATTTCTCATATGCACTCATATTCCATACATTTGAATAATATACAAATTATTTTCCTGATACTTCAATGAAGACATACTTCAAATGGATTGTATGGTTCAGTGCTTTGGTAACACTTTCAATTAGGGATCACATTTTATCCTGACTCATGCATTATGCATTGGGTAAAGGTTAGTGTCAGGGGTTTTTGGTTAGGGTTAGGATGAAAATATGATGAAAACATGATAATTACTGGTAATTCATGATATTTTAATTCATAAATTCACAATAAAATGTGTTAGCCGTGCTTTTGACATCCTTATATTATAGAGACATTTACACCACACAAAACAGACTTGCTCATTACTGCTGCTCTTCTTTTCCCACAGTGGATCAATGGGGTTTATCCCAGGTCTCTCCCTTCTCCTCGTGGCAGTCCTGTCCCTCCCGACCAGCCCTGGTGTGCAAGCTGGAAAGATTCTGGTGTTCCCTGTGGATGGCAGTCACTGGGTCAACATGAACCTGCTGATCCAGAGCCTCCATGCCAAGGGTCACGAAGTCACTGTGGTCCGCACTGCCACCAGCTGGTACATCAAGGAGAGTGCACCACATTACAGCTCCCTCACCATCAACTTACCCGAGGCCATTAACATCGAGAAGGAGGACTTCTTTGTTATTTTCATGACCAAGATGTTGACCTTGAAGAAGGAGGGTGGTTCCCCGATGGCCTTCATGGCCTTCTACTGGGAAATCTTTGGTGCACTGTCCAAAATTCACCAACAGGCCAGCATGTTGGGGGTACAGATGCTTGAAAACAAGACTCTGATGCAGAGTCTCCGGGACACACAGTTTGATGTGGTTCTTTTGGATCCTGGGTTGCCTGTGGGTCTTCTTGTGGCCCATGAACTTGGTCTGCCAACTGTTTTAAATGCAAGGTGGGTCACCAGTGGAGAGGGCCATTTTGTAGTGGCTCCATCGCCAACATCATATGTTCCCACTTCTGGAATGGTCTTACCAGACAAGATGACCTTTTGGCAAAGGGTCAGAAACACATTGCAATACGCCTTAAACACATACATCGACAGGTTTGTAGTGTGTCCTCACTACGACAGACTGGTCAACAAATACTTTGGCTCTGAGGTTAAGTTCTATGATCTTTTACGAGGAGCAGACATTTGGCTGATGAGAGTGGACTTTGTTTTTGAATTTCCAAGGCCCACAATGCCAAATGTGGCTTACATTGGAGGTTTTCAATGTAAACCCTCTGTGGCTTTGCCATCTGAACTTGAAGATTTTGTTCAGAGCTCTGGAGAACATGGAGTCATCTTAATGTCACTAGGTACTCTAGTAAAAGGTTTACCCAAAGAAATAACTTCAGAAATTGCTGCTGCTTTTGCTCGGCTTCCCCAGAAGGTCCTCTGGAGGCATGCAGGTGAAAAGCCCGACAATTTGGGCAACAACACCCTTCTGGTAAAATGGCTGCCACAGAATGACCTCCTGGGGCACCCAAAGATCAAAGCCTTTGTGTCACATGGTGGTACCAATGGGATTTACGAGTCTATTTACCATGGCGTGCCAATAGTGGGTTTACCCCTCATGTTTGACCAGCCTGAAAACATTTTGAGGTTAGAAGTCCGAGGAGCTGCTAAGGGTCTGGATGTGACAAAACTCACTAGTGACAGTTTCCTGGAGGCAGTTAAAGAGGTCGTCAATAACCCCTTCTACCGAAACAACATGAAGCGTCTGTCTGCGCTCCATCGGGACAAACCTGTGCACCCACGGGACACTGCCATCTTCTGGGTCGAGTTTGTTATGAGGCACAAGGGGGCTTCCCATCTGCGCACAGAGTCTTATAAGATGCCTTGGTATTCATACAATTCTCTGGATGTAATGTGCCTTTTCTTGGCAGTGTTTTTGCTGTTTACAAAAATCTTTGTTGCATCTTTTAGGTTTCTATGCTCCAGACTGTTTAAGAACAGAAAACCTAAACAAGAATAAATACACCTGAACATGCAACTGAAGACATTGAACAATACAATAGAAATGCAGTGTTTAATGTATTGTGGATGGTGTAGTTGTATAATAAACACAAAAAATGTTTAAAAAGTTTTTCAGCTTCACTTTTTGACTGAAACATTTACTTTTATTTTCCAAAACAGTGCTTCTTAATTTCTAGGATAAAAGTCCTCCACCAGCCGTCGAACTAAAGCACAGAGAAAGGGGTGATCTTTCAAATCACATTATGTACAAGAAATTGAATGTAAAGCAGACATGTCCAAAGTCTGGCCCAGAGGCCAGACATGGTACAAAGTGAGATTTTATGTAGCCCTCAGCTTCAAAGAAAAAAGTTATTGTTTATGGCCACAACAGCAGCTGCTTTATACAAACAAGTTCGTTCAAGATACAATTTATGTTCAAACAAATCCAACTTAAACCTTTTCAAGTCTAACTTGTTGGATTTTGAACATGTTAAAATCCAACAAAAACCTGTTTAAATTCAATTAAAACTGACTAAAACCTGTTTAAATCAAATTAAAACCTGTTCAAATCTGACTTAAACGGTTTAAATCCAACTTAACCATGTTTAAATCAAATATAACTTGTTCAAATCCAACTAAAACCTGTACTTGTGTAATAGGATTAAAATCAGAAGAGGCTGTCGGCCCTTGGAAATGTCTTTCACATCAAATGTGGCCCTTTTTGCAAAAAGTGCAGTTTTAATTATAAAAGAAAATGAAACTCAGTAATATGTCTCGTCTTTATTTAGGACCAATATGGCAAATATAAAACACATGATAGACACAGACAGAATAAAGAACAATATTTTTACAACATTGTTACAAAATTCATCTCATAAATCCATCAATAAGAAATGTCCATCAGGACTGTAGCACCTCTTCACTGCTGTCTATGTGTCCACAGTCCCCTCTTTGGGGGTCGTCTAATGTCCCGTCGTCAAGTTCAGTTCCCACTCCAGGTCTATCAAGCCAATATCTGTAGGAGAAAGTGGAAACGTTGTAATTATAATATCCAATATCCGTTATAGAGTGTCACTTTGATCTGACTTACTGTGGTGCCCGAGGTTACTAATTGGCCACCATCGACCCAGCGCCAGTCCCCTTCCTGCTCCCTGTCTGTCAAACTGATCCACAGCTGGGTTTTGGTGAAAATGTACACAGCAATTTGAGTTCAGGTTCAGTTTCAGTTTGATTTCTACTATTGTATTTAAATGTGTATCAAAATGAAGAGATGTTTAGTGGTTAGTCTTGAAGTCATTAGCACTTAAAGGTGTGTTGTGTATCACTTTGAGGACATCTGGTGGCAGCATTGCAGATTGCAACTCTTCACGAATGTGCAAACACCTACTACAGCCCTGCAGGGATGTGTAATCTAACAAATTACATAGAAATGGGTCAGTTAATTTGTTTGCAGGACAAATTTACCCAAGCAAATAGATAATAGATAATAGTCTGCGAAAAGAAATGAGAATGTTGTGTTTACCCTACACAATCTTACAAAATGTACCTTTATCAGTTTGATTATATTTCTTACTTTAAAGACTTTAGAGTACTTTAAAAAATAAAACTAGTTTGGAAGCTAATACCACTGAAGTAACTTGGCCAGGGTAAGGGGTACCTATCTAAAATTAAGTTTATATTCAGCTGTGCCACATTTCCCATATGCCTTATATAGTTGTGCTGCGAGTGTTCGAGAGGAGAAGTAGTAACTCTTTGATTGGAACAGCGTCCAGCTGTCTGACACACTTTTTGCAAGCCCTCTCTATGAAAAAAAAAAGAAATGTACATGAGAGATTCTTGTTTTTGTAAATGTGAAGGAATATATACAACATCCTTACTATGTACTCTCTCTTTAACCACAGGGCAGTAATTGTCAAGAGACTGGTAGTCTTCTTTCTTCCGATTGTGTTCTTTTCTTTTCTAGTAACAAACTCAGATTTTGGTTTTGTTCCCTGAAGCGGCTCAATTCCGTTTTTAGAGTCGCCATGTAGTTTTTGACTGACCTCTTTCACGTTTAACGTCCTGCAGAAGCTTGTTAATCTGAAACAGTCTCAGTTCCTCTGCTTGTATTTCGGTGTTGGAGGTGAACAGATCTGTGAGTGTCTGAGACATATTGACCAACCTTTTCTCCTGCTCAAGGCCATTCTGAACCAGCTGGTCCTATTCACCTGCGAGATGGGCATTTGTTGAAGTTCAAGTCACAATCTGTTTCATCAGTTTGGCTCGTTCCCATGTTGTGCCAAGGTTCCTGGAGGTAAACATCAACAAGGTCCTGTTTGAGCTGCTCCTCCAGCTGAGTGTTGGGCACCTTAAAGATCTCATTGTCTCTCATTAGGTCAGTGTTGCAGATGAGGTTACTCCATTCCCGTCTGCTGCTGGACCAGTCTGTATCTGAAAAGAAAGTTACGAAAAGTGGGGTGTGTCATTTTTTGGAATAACTGGTGGACAGACATTAATATAGATGACCTTTGTGTTACTAAAGAAACATCAAAGTTTTACTCTAACTATGTTTAGCCATCGATAGAAAACAAAATCAGAAAGTAATGGCAATTCCACTGGCCTTTATGGAGGTTTATAAGTCATTAAGACAAATGAAGAAATGCAAAAAGCTTGAGTCATGTCTACACAGCTTTGACACACCAACTGCCAATGTTTACTTTCACATGACTGAAAGTGTGATGCATGTCACAAGAAGCAGAAAGCACAGTGTGGAAAGAACAGTCGCGGGACAGATGTGACGACATATCAGGGGGTTTCTGGCAGGCAGTCAGAAGCTACAGGAATACAAGGAACAGAGCAAAATAAGTGAGTCAAACTCAAGGCCCTATGTTCAAAATGTGGTCCTTTGTAAGTTTTTACCAGGACTTAACACTTTCGCCTTATAAGTCACATGACCAGTGCAACTAAATGCTAATTGACAATAGGTAAAAAAATACTACAATGACACATAAATAAACACAGGAAGGTTTTTCCACTACACTGGTGAAATAGAAATGAGCAAGAGACTCTGGGTCAGGCACGTGTAGACATAGACATCAAAGAGGGCTTGAGCACCTGCCCTTTTTATTCCTGGAGAGAAAGTGCCCTTTTTTCTGGGGTGCTTTTTATTTTATTTTATTTTTTTAAAAATAATATATATTCCAGTTTGCGCACAGCTTCCCTGTCAGACAAATATATTTATTGAAGAATAGTATATCTAATAATCAGGTCAGGAGTTCTGAAGCGCTCATTGACCATTCCCCCTTCCCCACTTGCAGCGGCGCACATCGGCACACATCAGATACACAGACACACACCTGCAGGCAGCAGCAGCCCCTCCCAGCAGTGTTTTTGTCTTGTGCTGAGGTGAGTGGAGCTGGTGATGAACAAAAGATTAAAATACCAGTACCTCGAATAATGCTCGAATTTACTGCTGATTAGCCAGTAAAAACCTAGCAAAACCTGTGTTTTGCTAGCATGCATGCCTCATGAGCTACTAGACTAGAGCTGTGTAAGGGATAATCGCTATACATTATCCTCCTGCTTATTACATGGCTACCTACCAAATAAATAAATAATTTGACACAAAATATTAAAAGGGAGTTTATTGATTTAAACCCGATTGTATTGCTTCCGCTAAAGAAAATAGTACGCTCCGTCTCTACGGTTAGAATCCTGTAAGTCCATAGCAACGCTCTGTTTTTCATGGCAACGATCTGTTATACTCCGCACATTCTACATTGGAGATCAACCAAGCCATGTAATAAAATAAGTTAATAAAATAAGAACGTCCCCAGTTAGTTAATGACTTACATCAAGAGTCTTTTTTACTGAAATTTAGAAATCTAAATTGATGAATCTAGAAGAAATCTACAGATGCAAACAGATAGAGGATAGGCTACACTCTAAAAAATGTAGTAAAACTGCATCTGTAAATTAATAAATAAAACTTTAAAAATAAATAAATAAAGTGCCCTTTATTTCACTTGAGCCCCTGCCCCTCAAAATGTCTGTGCACGTCCCTGCTCTGGGTAATGGTCACTTTCACATATGCACATTTTAGCATACAACTCTTGGTCTGGGTCCGGCTTTTTAGAAGTCATTGGGGTAGCCGCTGGTGTGGAACTATTAATCCAGATGAACCACCAATGGCCAAAGGCCAGACAAAAAGTGACAGGTTAAGATTCACATGCAGCTCAGTACACAAAGGCCTTCTAAACCTAGACAACAAAGTGTTTGTGGTTTCCTGTTATATATTGTCACAATGTGTGCCATACTGGTAACTTACACAGTTCCTCAGAAAAACATGAAAGTCCACCTATACCTTTCAAAATCTGCAAAACTATTCACACACACACACACACACACACACACACACACACAAAAACCTCAATAAAACTTACCTCACGAGCAGAATTTCCCAGGTTGAAAGAATACCTACTTAAAACTCTTTGAGTTCTATTTTCATCGTGCCAGAAGCCAGAAGCAAAGGGTGGTTGTGAACAGCACTGCCTTGGCACTTTTATAGGTTTCATAGGCCCCCATTGTTTTTCATTTGAGGTTAATGACCTGCTCTGTTTGATGTCAGCTTATCTCTCACACTGATACTGAAAGCTTTTGTGTTGCATCTCTGCAATCACAGTACAGTTAACAATAAAGGCATTTTTATACAATATACAATATATATATATATATATATATATATATATATATATAATTTTTTCCTGTCAATTGTTAGTTTAAGACATTTGGCATGTGTTTATTGTTTTTGGAGCTCAGACTAAGTTGCAGACTCATGATAAGAGGAACAATGGCTTTTTTCCACAAAGTGATTCTGAGTCTTGGGAACTAATTGAGCTCAGTTCTGACACAATGCCTCTAATGCAATGTGTGAAAAGGGAGACAAAAAAACAACATTATTACCAGTACATCCTCTTTCCATCCCATTTTAGTGTCAGACTCACAAACGTCTGCTTAAGTGTGATATGAGTTTGAATGTTTATTGTCTGGAAGCATACATCCAGTGCATACAGAGGACATTCTGTGCTAATGACATGCCCTTATCAGAAGTTTTACACAGACAGGTCCTTTGTAACAATGGGGTTAAAAAAAAGGAAGTATATAAAAAACATTTGTAGCATTTCCCTTACAGACAATTTAAAAGTATGCACTCCAACAAGCAAGCCAAAGACAGCAATTTGTTTTATTGTAGTGAAATGTAAATCAATATATATACTGAAAAGCAGTGACAACAAGAGGACGGGAAGATATGTCTGAGTTCATAAATTCTATTCAGTTATGGTTATACCTGACCCTTGCCTTTGCCCTGGCCTCTCATTCATTACAGTTTGACATTGCAGTATTAAATAAACACAGACATACAGTAAATACATTATGCAAAGTCTCTTGTCTCATTCCTGCGCTCTGTTCGTCCAGATGATCATGTAGACCAGAGCCGGGATCAGACTGACCGGGATGAGCGTGAGAGTGAGCATGAGACTCTGAGGAGCGTCCTCCAAGAACAGCTCCTCATCGAAACAGTTCTGGAAGTAGTTTGTGTGGATTTTGAGGAAGAACTCGTGGATGTATTTGTTGGGGTAGAAACAGCCAGCGTACGCGGACATCAGCTCCAGGCATTTGGTCATGTTGTGATACGGTCTGTGATCAGAGGAAATACATGTAACTAGTCATGAACATGAGAAGTTACAATACTGCAAATGTTTGATTTTATTCAGTGTACTAAATCTGCAAATAATGTTCCTTCACCATCGACAAGAAACTGTTTACTCCTCTTTATTAAAGCTCTCAATTCTTTTTTCTATTTCAAAACCAATCTAGGTCACACCTGATAATTTCTTCCAAGACGCACCACTTCTCTTTGCTCACAGCCGACATTTCTGCAGAAAAGTCTTCACCACAAATTAAATTACTCAATTCAATCAGCCAGTCCCCTTTACAGTTTCCCAGTCGCTGCTCATTCTCCCATTCCTGGAAATTCTCTGGAAGGAAAATACTATTATATCACTGTCCTGTCTTTAAAAATAAACACACAAAATGCAGATAACAGTCCAGGGATAGGAGGCGCATGTCCCAAGAGAACAAACAGAAAAACTCACCATCGTCTTGTGTGATAACAGTGATGTTGCTGCCCACTTTTGTTCTGCTCAGCTCATCAGAACTCAAAGTCAGATTGATTTTTGTGCCTGTTAAAAAAGTGTAACATTTCATGAGATATAAGGAGGTTTTTAAGGTTTTTAAGTGTTTAAGAAACACTCTGAACATGTAATGAAGAGGTTTGCATCAGAGAAAAAACACAATAATAAATAAACTTGCTGCACAATTAAATAATAAAGCTATATATAGTCAGGGAAGTGAGGTTTTAATTAGAAGGGGTAGTTTTGTACACGATGCAGGAAAGTGAGAACAAATTGTAAATGGGCTCAAATACCAGGAGTGAATACAATGACTTACGTGGGGCCTAAGCTCTGCTCCAACAAGTGAGCCGATGTAGCACGTAACATTTCATGAAATAGAAAATAAAAAGCATCATACCAATGTTCTTGGTGGTTACTGAAACTTACTTTGATTAGAAATCTGAAAGTCTTCTGTTGCTTTGGTTGTTTGTGACTCTACAATACCTGCAAACACAGAAAATAAAACAATCTTTATCATCTGTTACCAGACAACTTAGTGAAACTCCCTCAAGTGTCTTTAATGTCTTCAATTGTTGACTCAAACCAGAAAACCACTAGGCTGTCACTGAACCACACTGTAAGCCTGAAAAACAGGAAATACCAAGATACTCTAATCTCTGATAATAAAAAAAAAAAGGTAAAGCATACTTAAGACGAACAGCAGGTAGAGGCCCATGGTGAGCGTTGGTGGACTCTGAGGCTGTACCCCGACCCGAGATGTTGCCATGATGCCTGAGGTCTGATCGCTCAGAGATGGGACTTCATTACCTTTAAGCAGAAGCCCAGCCCTCTGTCTTCCTCTGGCCACACAGGGCTGACACACGAGAGCAGTCACAAGAAGACTTTTATTCCACAATCTATACAGTCAATCAACAAAGTCCAATGCATCAGTCTTGGTTCATTTATTTGTAATTAATTGTTGCCATTTACAATAACAGCATTGTAAAGGCCCCTGTGCATTTGTGTACACTCAAAAATTATAATTTCTTTCTTATGTCTCTTTGCACTTCTTTTCTGACATTACAGTCAACACAAAAATATCTGAAATATAATGTTTAATCTTTAGTTTTAAAGTCAGAAATGTCTCTCTGATGTCAACTAATTCTCACCATGAAAAGAACACCTGTTTTTTTTTTTATCACAGACGTCTGACCGTACTGGCAGACCCTAAATATTAATAAATCTCAAGAAACAATCCGTAGGTTTTAGAGGCATGCCTGCACATATTAATGTTATTCGTTTAAGTTCATGTTTTTGTGCTGAAGTGCTTACATTCACTTACATGTACTCATTGTCCCGCACCATACAACATAATTGGATGTGTGTATTTGTTTGTGTCTGGTCAGAGAGGAAATATGTCCAGTTTCCTGTTACTGATCAGAAAGCTCTTTAGGGATTTCCTTATTCATTTAGCGGCTGTAATGGTAGTCTGACCTGACAGGGACATGTCTGCACAGTGGAATCCGGAATCAGGTCATTTAGCAGACGCCCTTAAGTGACTTACAAGTAAGAAAAACAATGGAAGCAATTTTAACAACACAAGGTAACAAAAATGACAAGTGCACCAAATACTAGTCAGTTAAAATCCAGCACAGTATACAAAGCTAAGCATAGGAGGTTTTATTATATATATATAGAGGAAGAAAAGGTGTTGACCTACACCAGACAGGCCAACCCATTCTAAACACCACTCATATTTTTAGTCTAAAAATATAATGAGTGGTTTGTGTGACAGCAATTGACATAAAAGACCATTTAGTTTCTTTCAACTTGAATGTGTAAAAAGAATGCTTCTGACACCTTGTGTTTTCGATACACACAGGATGTCACACTTCTGTGATGATTTCAGATTTCAGTCTGCACTGACTCAGTGGTGAGTGGAAACTTTGTTTTGGCGTTAGTTCCTGAAGTTCATTTTAAGGAACAGGAAGTGCAAACTGATCAGACTCCAACATTTTGTAGAAAAAAATAATGGACTTACAACCTGAATTTCATGTTAACCCTCGGGGACCCATCAGGACATTTTTGTACTTTTTTATAAAAATCTGGTAATCATTATTATTACAGCTTATGGCATGACTTTCTGCAAGAAGGTTTATATATATATATATATATATATATATATATATATATATATATATATATATATATATATATATATATATATATATATATATATATATATATATATTTAATATATTATAAATATGTCATTTTTGTGTTTTTGTTGAGTGACATCATTTATTCAAACCGGCATTTAAATGTTAACATTTTGAGCAAGAGCAGAGCTGAAGCTGAGGTTGTTTAAAAGATTTATGCAAAAAAAAAAAGCATAGATGTAATGAATTATGAGGATTTTATAAAATATTTTTGTGCATGTACATTTTGTAATAAAATTTAGTAAATTTAAAAAATAAAACTTGTTTGCAGTGCTTACTTCAAATATGCTCATAGTTCACACCTTGTCCAAGCATGCACGAGAGAAAAAAGAAGTAAGCCTAGTGTTACAACCCACACTGAAACAAAATACATAACATTACGTAACTCAGACAAAACAAAGTGAATCATTTATTAATAAAACAAAAGACTTGGGAAAAACATGAGCCATTACTAAAAACAAAAACTCCAAAAACAAAAACTGTAGTAAAAAAATAAAAAATTTAAAAAAGTAAAAAAGTTAAATCTACGGAGAACAAAAAGGCAGTGAAAGGAAGGCTAAACTAAACAAAAGAAGGAAACAAGGGAAAACAAACCAAGGGAAAACCGAATCACTGTGTCATTCTCTTAAAACAAATAAAAAGAGGAGCAGAAACACCGGCGGTGACAGCAGGAGCAGCTGCAAGCAGAGTTAGAAATCTAGACAAAGTTTAATTTAAAGCACTACCTGCCCTGCCCCAACTCTGACAAATGAAACTGGTTCACAAGTGTGAACCAATTTCATTTGCAGAGTCGGTTTAAATATAACATACCATGAACTGAAAACTGAAGTGGTTTCACTCCTGACAAT
Source organism: Neodontobutis hainanensis (assembly GCA_024349245.1). Taxonomy (NCBI): domain Eukaryota; kingdom Metazoa; phylum Chordata; class Actinopteri; order Gobiiformes; family Odontobutidae; genus Neodontobutis; species Neodontobutis hainanensis. The sequence continues at coordinate 7,664,853 of JALDNG010000017.1, read as the reverse complement.
AAAAAGGACACAATGTAGGATGAATTATAGTATCTCAAAATGTTTGAGCCCACATGAGTGATGACTCTGGTGTAACTGTAACTTCTTGTGGCTGCACAAAGAACAGTTCACCATTGTGTTGTTAAAAATGGGCTCTTGTCCACAAACCAATAATAGGACAAACAGTCTACTAGTACTACGCACTACATTGACCAACAACCTTTTAAAGCAATGTTGTTGTTTTTTATTACCCTTTTACCTTAAGACTGAAAAAAAAAATTGCACATTAAAACTGTCTCTTATTCTACATTTACACTTTGACAACTCTTTAAAATTAGAACTTTTTTGTTAGTTTATTATAATAGTTATTATCATTATATATTATTGTGGTGTAGATTTATTCAATTTATTACTAAAATGTATTGCCTTATGATCTTACATTAAGTTCCACTCAAGCTCTGGTCAAAGTTAAGTGTTGATACTTTGTTTTACATTTTGTGCACGAGGCAGTGTGGTTAGTGCCTCACAGCAAGAAGGTTGTGAGTTCAAACCCCCCCACTCAAACCTCCTTGGCCGGATCCAGTCTTTCATCATGTCCTCCACGTGTTACTGTGGGTTCTCTCCGGGTACTCCGGCTTCCTCCCACCGTCCAAACACTCGCAGGTATAGGTCAATCGGCAAAATCTAAAGAGAATGAATGTGAGAGTGAATGGTTGTGTCAGTGTCTGTCTCAGCCCTGCAACTAACTGGCCATTGTTCAGGGTGTACCCCGCCTAAGGCCCAAAGCTGCTGGGATAGGCTCCAATAACCGCAACCTCTATCGGGACAAAACGGAAGAAAATTAATGAATTTTTTATTTGATAAATTATTTTTTTTATTTTAGATTATTTTTGCCTTTATTAGATAGGAACAGTGTAGATAGCCAAAAATGGGAGAGTGAAAGGGGAAATACATAGAGCACATGACCAGAACCGGAATTGAACCCAGGTCGATCGAGTATGTGTTTGTATTCTAATTGTTGAGCAACTTTCTTGTTTTTTTATGTTGCTTACTTGCATATACTAGTGTATTATTGCAGGAGTGTTTTTTTTTTATCTTCACTCCTGTATTGATATGTGTTTACGCATTGACAAAAAAAACAGGTGCTTAAGTAAATCACATTGAGAGACACAAACCTAATGATGCACAAAGAGGTAACACCAAGGCGTAGTCCTGGCAAACAACAATGAACCAGTTCGTGGCCAGGTTAAAGTGCAACTTGCCAGTTTCACACCAATGTGCATCAACCACGAATATACAAACAGCAAGGAGGGTAGGTGCAGCTGGGTACAACAGCAACCACAGTGTGGATTGTGAACTGTAAACATCTGGGTTCATCACAAATATCACTAAAGGTTCCCACAAGAAAATTGAAATTTCTCATGAGCCATGTCAACGGCTGAAACGGGCTGTGGTTAGCTTGATGATTGGCCTGATTGATTAAGAGCACAATGTCACGCTCCGCCACATCAGAGTTCAGGCCAGCAGTGGTCCCCAGAGGAGCTGGCGTCCAGTCCAACCTGTCCAGAGCACTGTACCGCAGCAGCAATTATTTTATAAATGTAAAACTAGAATTTACCCACAAGGATAATAAATGGATAAATAAAAATAATAATAATAATAAATGTGCCACAGTGCCTCGTCATAAATAAGGCCTTATGGAGCATCAAAAGACACATGGTGACATACAGAGCTCACTGAAAATAATAATAATAATAATAATAATAAAGCGCCAAATGCATGTTTTCCGATAAGTTAATTGCAGACATTATAAATGAGCTTCTTGTATGTATACTTCTCATATCTCTGTTCATCATGAGTTTACAATAAGCACTAACCAAGTGATTCTGATTGTAATGATCAAGACGCTGCGGTTGCATAAAGAAGGTCATAGAATAGCAAGTTAACTGGAAATGCAAATGTTTTTTTTTCCTTTCCTCAAAAGGTCCGACAATACACAAACACAAATGTTAACCAACCACTTTCTTTTTTAAACAATTATGTTATCAGCCAGTTTGCCTTTATTTGATAAGATATTAGACAGACAGTTAACATGGTCTCCCAAGTTTATTATATTATTAGGATTATAATGGTACACACTCTACTGCATGAGACACTAAGGCACCTCCAGACCAATTTGTTTTTTTTTAATACAGAATTTTCATTGACTCCTATTGAAGTTATATTTACTGGCCATTCTCAAATTATCTGACCTCTCCTTGGCCTGTTTTTTTATTTCATATTAACCTGACCTATACAATACAAATAGAATATAATTTGTCTTGGAGTAAATGGATACTACAATCATATAATGGCTTACAACCAAAATACAGACATGACAATTATGAGGCACACAATTACAGAGCAGTTTTTTTCTTCTTCTAGTCCAGATGCCTTTGCTTTAACCTTTTCTTCAAAATAACCTGAATGACTGAGAACCTACGTATGTCTCCAAAGCATAAAATAAATCCAACACACACATCTTGCACATTTTGGTCAGCAGCGTTTGACCGCCATATGGCTTTACAAACAGTCATCTCACACATTGCCAACAGGTTAAACTGTGGTTGAAAACAAACCAGACACACCCAGATATGTGTTATTTGCAAGCTTCTTTGATCTAAATTTGCAAAATAAAAAAAAAGTTTAATAAATTGAATTGAATTTAAAATGAAAATGTCTACTCATTAGTCAAATATAATAATACTTCCACTTTGTTATACATATGGATAACAACATTTGAGAAGTAAGTCACAAGATGCATTGCAAAAGCATGCCATCCTTTGTTGCACGTACAAGAGACGAGGTTAAGGTAAGTTCAGCTAAAAACTAGAGCTGCTTTCATTGGCTGGTAGTTGAACCCACATCTATATTTACAATGCACCAGCCTCTCAAATCTTCAACGTACACACTGAGGAGACTGGACATGCTCAGCCCCAACAGCACAGGTATTGTCATATTTACAGTAAGCTCATCATTTTGGGCTATTTTCTGAAATATGGTTTTACTTTTTTTAACATTATACGTTCTTGCTTTTCTAAAAAAAAAAAAAATTGACAATTTAAAAAACCTTGACAATTTAAGAAGGGCACCCTTTAGGAACAGGATTTTTCAAGCTGTGGTTTACAAGAGTATCATAAGCCAGCAATTACTCAGAGTGACTCATTTCATCAGATGAAGCGTTACACCTGCAGAGTAATTTATAATGTGAAGTTTTTTTGCTTAACTGCAGCTAAATGGACTTAACTCAAGTCTTTTCAAATGTGTTGCTGTTCAATCTCTTAGTTTAGCAAAAGAAGAGATGATACTGACAGTGCTGCATGTGACACTTGGATGGTTGTCCGTAGCAACTGTGTCACACTCCACCTGACCAGGGGTAACGGATTTAATTTCAAAAATACTTTTTTTGTTGTACATTATGCTTGTACCAGACTACAGCTTAACAGGATGAAGCATGACTAACACTTTTTAGGTTTAGTCACATTTGACGTGACTCTGTAAAATTTTGTTTACAATAAGTTTAATGCAATTTACAAAAAAAATGTAAATTAGAACAATAAAATGATAAACTAATGAAATCACTAAGACCCAAATCAAATTTTAGGTGCAATAAAAAATACAAAAGCTGCAAAATAACTTTATGAAAGTGTGTATTTTAATAATATTTTATAGTCACAAATATAATGAACTGACGGTAGCAATGTTATTTATTTATATATATTTTTAAATCTAATATGATTTTATTATGTTGAATTTTTGTTTATATCACATTGAATTGTTTCTGTAGACAAATATCTTACGTCCGACTGACACTGGCCTTTTTTTTAATCTATTCTCTAATATTCATATTTAGTAAAACAGCATTTTAGGTCAGAATCCATTTAAATTACACATTTAAATTTATACCTTTTACAATTGACTAAAATTTACAAATTCTTCAGTTAGCCTATCAGTGAGAGACAACTTCATTCAACTTTTATTTGTATATCAATCTAGAGCATTAAATAACGCAAAAAAAAATCTTTCTTACCTTTTTAAAACTCCATAAATACTCTACACTCCAACAGTGTAGCTTTATCACATCATTAAAGACAAAAAGACAATGTTGCACAAGAGAGAGACGGCGGTATTGTGAAAGAGGAAAATGGATGAAGTGTGATTAGAAACTGTCTAGAAGTGCTGCTGGCACGCGACACTGACTGATCCGTGGACCTTTAAGCAGCCCACGATTTCCCCTGCACCAACGTCCTAACACCGCTGTCACGCAATCTGCCACACACCGACTCACATATCAGTGCTGCTTACTCAAAATGAACACTCTCAGTTAGACAGTACAGATGTGGGTAAGACACATCTCATCTGTAGTTGTAATCTACAGACTAGAATTAGGTTTGTAGTGGGGGTAATTTCATGAATTACAAATGTTGAAACTTCTGGTGATTTCAATATCTATATATAAGAAAAAAGAAAAACACAGAACATAAAGAACAGATGAAAGAACACAACCAAGCACAGATATAGGGAGCAAAAGAAAATAAAGTGAAGAAATTACCACAACTACAGCGCTGCTCAGCACTGAGGCCATATCAGTGCCAGCGAAGCGAAGGTATAGGGCCCATACCTCCAGGAGCTGTCCTCTTCTGGGGTGTAAGTGAGGTCAGGTAGTCTATCAAGAGCAGATCCAGGACAAGTCTGTGACAGTTTATTGTAGTGAGGGGGGTCTGTTGCTGATCAAGAACAGGACAATGTTTCTCTGCAAAGCATATGTAAAGGATGTCATACAGTCTATTAATGTGTCTTTAGGCCCAGAGCAGAGACACAGCATCCAGATTCACAGTTTCCTTATGTCTCCCAGAAAGTCCGTCCAGTATGATTGAATTTGAAGACATCACCAAACATCTTGAATATTTTTAACACAAGCACTGTATCAGAGGTTAAGAAAACACACTGGTTTTGTCTTTTAAAAAAACAACACTGACCAGAGTTTCTTCCCCAACAGCAATGGAGTTCTCTACAGATGACTACGACTACATTGAATCCTTTAGTGAGGAAAGCAACAACTTCACGTTTTTTGATAACAGCTCCGACTGGTGTGATGCTGAAGAGCAGAAACTTACCATCAAGGTGTTCCAGACCTGTGTCTTCTGCCTCATCTTTCTCTTGGGCATGATTGGAAACTGCCTTGTAATAGTCACGTTTTCCCTGTACCGCCGCTTCCGTCTTCGTTCCGTGACCGACGTCTTCCTGTTTCACCTGGCTCTGGCTGACCTCCTCCTGTTATTAACACTCCCACTCCAAGCCACTGATACTCACCTCGGGTGGATCTTTCCAAACTTTCTCTGTAAAGTTACTAGGGCCTGCTATGCTATAAATACATACAGTGGGCTAATGATGCTAGCTTGCATTAGTGTTGACCGCTACATGGTGGTGGCAAAGGCCCAAGTGATGCTCAGGCTGCGCAGCCAAATCTTAACAGGTGGGAAGATATCTGCTTTTTTTGTGTGGCTTATTGCAGTTCTTCTCAGTCTTCCTGAAATATTCTTTTCTGGAGTCTCAGTGACAGGACTACATGGGGATGAACGATACTGTGGAATGCTAATTGAAAGTGTAACAGTTAAAAAAGTGACTAATGGAGCCATCATTGGACTCTTCTGTGTGTCCTTTTTAGTAATGGTAACCTGCTACTCTGTAATTGCTAAAGTGTTGTGGGAAGGCCATACATTTAATCGAGGCAAACAATGGCATCGTCAGCGTACACTGAAGTTAATGATGAGTCTTGTGGTAGTTTTTGTTTTTTTCCAATTGCCATACACAGTTGTTCTTTTGTACAAAATGGCCGGCCCTTTCTGTGAAATCCTAGTAGAGTACATCACCTGTACTTTGGCATACACTCGCTGCTGCTTGAACCCAATCCTCTATGCTCTGGTTGGAGTCCGCTTCCGTAATGATGTCCTAAAGCTGATCCGGGACACAGGCTGCCCTTGTGGACCAAAACTGATAGCTCAGACAGTGAGCTCAACCTCCATGTCGCCCTCACCTGCTATCGTGGTGAGCTCACCTCACAATGAATCCACAAAATTTAAATTTCCAGTCAGCAAAGTTTTGTAAGTCATTTCCAAATGTAAATGTGTATATTATGACTAGTACTGGAGCCAGCCACCAGGGGGCCACCATTGGCTGCTATCCATTTTTATATGCAGTATATGAGCTCTTTAGTTTGACCAAAGTACGCTTGAAAGTTTTAGTGTGTTGTTATGGCCCAATGAAACATATTTAATATTTAAAAATTCCTACCAAAATCTTTATTGCAAATTTTTTTTCAAATGTTTTGTTACAAGTTTTTAGACATATGACCTAAATCCAAGCCATGGTGACAACCACAGTCACAAACACAGTGTTTGGTAATCCTTTGTTTTGTCAGGAGTTTCTGTTGTTCGTCTTTATCAGGTGACAAAAAGCAGATGTTTTTTTTTCGAACAAAAGCAATATGGCCGTGGTTTGTCATAAAGGAAGTGAAATTCCTCCATCTCTGAGGAAACTTAAAACATGCAGTGAAATATAAGCAAGTAAATTTTTCATGTTTTGTTTTTTTTTGTAACAAACGCTCTTAAGTAGGGCAATTAATGTATAATTTAAGAACATATTTACTATAAAGGATTATTGCATTATTTTTAATTTTGTATTATTTTGTATTATATTGTCTTATTTGTGTATACAGTACTTTTATAAATGCTCTTTTATATTAGCTCAAACATTTTATTAAAGCATTCAGAAATACAGAACTGTCATAATAAATTATTTCATCAAGAAAAAAAAGTTTACAGATCAAATTATTTTAGATAAAGGTAAATACTAATAGTTTGATTCCCTTTAGTGTAAGGCTTGTGTAGTCAATAATAAAAAAAATATATAATATGAATTATTTTTTTATTTTTATTTAATTTGATTATGAGCAGTTGATTATCCTTGTGGGCAAATGCACGCTCAACAGTCGCCACCAGGGGGCGTCCAGGATGTTATTAATGTTACTAATTAAGTAATAACATTATAATAAAATTATTTTTAAGTAAGTCAACTGGGAACTATTGTAATTTTCAAAGACGTCTTGGCTAAGGGGCATCTTCAACATATACAAGAGTAAGGAATAAAACACATTTCCTAATAAACCTAACATTGATAACAAAATGTTTAATTAATATTAGGTATTTTTGAAAGTTGAGTAAATGGAAATAGGTTATTTTCATTTATCATACTCACATATGTTGTCACATATGTTGCAGGACAACATGTCCTGTGTGCACTAGATGTCAGTGTCATGTCGTTCAAGCAGGTCTAGTATCAGACCTACAGTGTGTGGGTTGGACCCACTCTTATGCATTGCAGATATTTTATTTATTTATATCTAAAACAAAACACACTTATCCACATGGTCACTGTCACTATGATCTGATACGACAAAGTAAAAGGCTCAGCTTGTCCATTCTGAAAAGTGATCCTCCTTCACCTCGTCTCAGATTTCACAAGCTGTCATTGCGTCTCATTATATTCTCATTCCAAGAGAAGCAGTGTGTCACGGCTCGTGGACTGGCATCTGCCCTTACGTCCTCACTGAAATATATGTGAGCAGGTGTGGCCAGACATCCAGGTATCAGTATGACACTTGTTATTTATTAACCACCTTCCAGTAGAGCTCACACAGTCAGCCTGTAGACAACAAGCTGCTTACTAACACAGCAAAAAGTTACGTCATTCCTGGGACACAACATATGATTGTGATTAGCTGTATGATCCTCTTTGGGAGCCGTAGTCAGCATTAGTGCTACAATTGTGGCTTGTTTTAGTGGGATGTTGGGCATTAGGAGTATTTCTATGACGCAATGACTTGGTTCAAATAAGGTTTTAAGTACAAAGCAAGGTTTGACTCTTTGTTACCTTTTTAAAGCCTGCAACAGAACAAGTGTGGAACAAATAAAAGAGCACTAGGCAGAATTTGAACACTGTCCAGTAATAAACACTACATGCAACAGTATAGACACATGTTTTAGGCTGCTATTTTTTTTTTTGCTTGATGATTTGCCACCACAGTGTGAAAGTTATATTTATCATTTTACATACAATTACAAAATGTATATTATGAGAAAGCAGTTCCTAATTGCTTTCTAGGTGGCTATTTAAATATATCCTTCACTGTCAAAAAAACCTGTAGGCCCTTAACCTGGAGGCACTAGGACCCAGGTGGCTCCAGTTTTCTTAGGGGCAGTAATGCAACTGCTGCCTGCGCCTTCTCTCTGCGTCTGTCCCTGTTTCGGATAGATAGAGTTGCTTGCCTTTTGGATCCCTGCCTTCTTTTCCTCCCTGCTGTGTTTTTTTTATTTTTTCATCCTTCCTTTTCCCTTTTTGGATATGAAGATCAAAGACCCCCAGCAGCATCCAGCACAGACACCAGCAGATGGAGGACTTCCCTACATTACTTCCAAGCTTAACTAAGTCTCTTTACCTAAGACCACTGCAGTTTTTGGACTAAGGCTTTTCTTTTAAGTTTTATTTTTCTTCTTGCCAATGCAGATGCTCTTAGTCATTTACTGGTCGATAATTTTTTTACTGTCATCTTGTGTGGCAGCTTCTGAAATCTGTCTCCTTCCCTTTATTTCATTTTTTCACTCATTCATCTGTCACTCGGCCTCAGAGGAGATCCTTTTCCCTTTTCCTAAGATTTCATAAAACCCAGGGATCTATGTGAAACGCTAGAGTGAACTTCATCCAGCAGCTTTGGATGAGTGACACTTTAAAATGAATGCACTGACAGGGGTCATGGACATAACCAGACGTCACAGGCCAGTGCTACACTCAGCTTCAGCTTTGATGAAGTAGCTGTAGAGCAGTTTTTGAAGGTCTATTTTTTAAGTTCTCCTCGGACACTCAGCCATGGGAAATGCACCGGGAAGTTTTGATGTACAACCGGGCAAAGATGGTCCTCCAGGGTCCACTACAGGCCCCCAGAAACAAGCAACAGGAGCCAAACTCCCCGTCCCGCCTGATGAGGAACTGGAGGAGCGCTTCAGTGCTTTGCTGGTGAGTTCAGGACACGCATGTTGAACTTTGAAGAGAGGTAAAACAATGCAAAGTTACAGAGAATGTGGACTATGTTGGAAATGTGCACGTCCTTAAAACAGGCTTATTGCTGTGCCAGGTACACAAAGCCACTGTGGAAAGATACATAAGAAAGCCTTTATGCAAGGGTTTAACACCACTTTACCCTCACTGCACACTCATTAAAAAGAATTATGAAACAAGTCTACTTTGTACACTGTGTTGTTTTTCCCAAGTAGCCCAGAATAAGCTCAAACGTTAGTTTTAAGTGAGAAAGACTAACGGGTAAAGACCTTTATTGTAGCATTTCAGGGCTGTAATGCTTTAAACACATTTAGGTAAGACTCTATTATACATACTGCACCATACTCAACAATCTCTATTATATTGCATCTTACCCATAGCTTTACCATTGATTTAAAAAAGTCATTTGGCTCAGCTTGTGCCATTCCTAGACTAACTTGATTTGCATGCCACTGATTGTTTTTTGTTTTCCGATAAGCATGACAAACTGAAGACATGCCGATCTGATGACACGAAAGAAAACAGAAGAATATTTGTCTTAGGGGCCATATGCTCGAGCAGGTATCTCCAATATGTGGCCAGACAACTTGCTCTGTAATAACTGCATTCCTCCTGCCTTCCACAGCCGTATTGTTGATAATTGTTAGGCGTAAAGGTTACAGATACTTTTTATCAAACAAGTGGCGTTACAGAAGCAGAGCATGATCTCTTGGCCTCCTGAAGGACAATGGTAATCAATTAGATCACGGAAAGATGCTTCTCCTTGGCATTAGTTCAATCCATCTCCTCCTTGAAAATCGGTTGCATTAGTATTTGCTTCACAGCCAATGTCAGTGTTGTCATGTGATCATAGATAATACAATACTCATTAGAGAAACACAACACTATGTAACTTTCCATCATGATTAAATGCAGCTGCAAACTCACATCGGGCTGGTTCTTCCCTTTCAATATTTGCTATGTAAATTTGTGTTGATGTAACTGGTTGTGGAAACATACTGTATGTGTTTTCTCCAGATGGTGACGTGTATGTAGCTCAGAGTTACATAGTGGAGTATGACTCTTTGTCTCCAAAGTGTGGTTGTTTCACGTGAAGAAACCACTAAATGCATTTGAGGCTGTTATTTCAATTATTTAAAGTTTAAGCAAATCATTGTTAGACAAACTCAGACAGTCGCTTTTCTTGTTTTTCTTCAGTTGGTGACAGCACTGGAGAAGAGAAAATTACAAACACTCTTCAAAACAATAACATTTCCACTTTGACCCTCACATGTCACTTAACCAGCACAGTAAAAGCAAAATCAGCACCATTCAGATTTTTAATTCAGTTTGTAGAAGAGACAACCCGAGTGCTGCTATTTATGCATAGTAAATGTATTAAATATAACTAAATAACTATAAGTAACAATATGTGTCTAGTCAATTGAAACCAAAAAAGCTATATAGCTGTCTTTATTTTCAGTGTTTTCTCTGTCATGAAAGCACCCAGAGCTCTGTGCTTTAATGGATATATTTGCATTTGATTTCCACCAGGTTAACCATTGAAGTTATATATGCTGGTACAAATAAAGATGACCGGTTGACCACTGATGACAGAATACGTGCTGTGCCAACTGCTGCTTCTGTGTAGCCCTAAAGCATGTATGGGACAAAGAGAATAAACACGTCTGTCACAGATCCCTACAACCATAACAGGTGGCTCTCCGCTGCACTTAATAATAGATTAAAAACACTTTTTCAGATTTCCTGGCGCCGCTTTTTGCTACATCACCGTTGTAGATCATCTCCTTTTTCCTCCCAAATCTTTTGCTGAGTGTGCAGAGCTAATCTCCTGCTTTTAGCAATGATACTCCGCCTGCATACAAACTAGTCAGTGGCCTTGTGGGAAAAACATTGAGAGATGCTGCAGGCCGACTTTTCAAGCTGCAGAGGTAAAGACACAGCCACAGAAGCATTTGAGGATGTAGGTCCTCGGTGCTTTTCCCTATTATGATTACGTGCTGTCATGTCACCAGCTAATACAGTGTTTAAAGGCTCAACTTGCCGCACTGAGCACTCTTTCCTCGCTGTTTTACATAACACTTTGCATATTCCTCAACAGGGAACGCAGCAGTGGGTGGAATTGTAAATGTACATCTGTGGATTTGTGTAGTGTGTACACACGCAGAGGCTGACCACAGTAAAGGGAGATGTCACCTGTGGCAATTTGAAGTTAGCACAGATGAATAAACAGGCGTATTGTTTCCCTTTTCTCACATTTTCACATTTCTTCGCAGTAGATACACTTGATACACATGAGATTCATTGAAATACAGTGTGTTTCTCGAGTTTAACTGTGGCACTATTTCTGGTTTGAAGAAGAGCAAGAAAACACTAAGCATTTTTATCTCGTAGCACTGCAAATGAAATCGCCGCTCATATTATTTATCTGTTGATCAATTAGACTTGGTCAGAAATTCAGAAATGCAATTGCATATTTATAGTCTAGCCAACACTTAGATATGTTGAAAGCATTTACAGTTAATGATGGAGGAAATTTTCCTGTCACTTATTTTGGTTGTGAAACATCACATGACTTCTGCAGGCCCTCTGATTGGTCCATGAAGATAAGACAAAATGTATATTTGCTAGTTATATGAAATTAAATATGGGAAGTTGAGCTTAAGAAATGTATTTGAGTAAACCAGACATGGAACAGATTTTGTAAAGTTTACAAGACTTTATTCCACATATGTTTCAGTTTGTCATTCATTTTGCAAAGCATGTTGATTCACATAATTAAACCCAGCAGTCCTTTACGTCTGACGCAGCTGACCAATACCATCTGCTGTGTATTGACCCACACTTCTTTCATCAAGCCTGATTGATCAGATCCACATCCAGTCCTGCAACACCATTGATTTTCTCCACTGTTCACTCACCAATGTGTTGTTCCTCTTTTTATCCTGTCGTCCATGTAGCGTTTTACATGTATTTCTTTTTTCCCCTTACGCCTGCTTACTCATTTACATTCTTGACATCGGTAGTCATAAAAACACTTTTGTGTAACCTTTTCCGAACGCTCTTCTGAAGAGTTTGGAGCACTCCATGTTCTCGTTGACCTTGTGATTTATTTAAATGGAAAACACAACAAGTAGAGTCCATTGTAGCAGGTGATGGAAAAACAGATGAGATAAACTGTATTGTGTCGCCCTTGAGTGGGAGTCTCCTGACGACTAGCCCAATTTCACTGTGTGGGACTGCGGGTTATTCTTAGTGCTGCTGAGGTGTCCGTCTGCGTATGTTAAATAGAACGCCATGTGTGCATTAATGGGTGTTAAGATTTCCTGGTGGATGTGTGAGTGTGACACTGTATTGTCATTTCCCTATTAAAAGTTTACAAAGACTATCAAGGACACAACGTCAGTGCTGCTGGGAGTGTGCTATTTTCAGTCATCGACATAAACTCCTCTAAGACCACATCCTGCTAGGCTTGCAAAAAAAAAAGTGTCACTAGTTACATTTTGGCACAGTGCAGAATTACAGTAAATGAAGTTGCCTGTTGATGCTGCAATACCAGTCTCAATGTTAGCTGCGATACACAATTTAATGAGCAGTATATACACATAACGACCAGGCATAGTATCCCCACAATAACTCACAACCTGAAAAGGAATGGTTATTCTTCTTCTAAGGACAATAGAAACGATAACTAAACCATAAATATTAAAGGTTGGAAGTTCTGTATCAGTAATTGCAAAATTTCTTTTCCTCTTTTCTTTTTTTAGAACACTATGAATCTTCCTCCAGACAAGGTGAAGATCCTCAGTCAGTATGACAACGAAAAGAAGTGGGACCTGATCTGTGACCAAGTGAGAATTCTGTCTATACTGTCTCATATTGTTAACCTAAACAAGATTTTATGTTTTGCAAACACTTATTGTATAAACACAAACTGGGAAGCTCATCAATAATAGACACTGTCACCGTAGCAACTGGAGAGAGGGCCACAACGTCCTGTATCTTCAGCGGAGAGTGATGGTGGTTACTGTTGTGTTGTTCTGACTCAGTTTACTAAGTGGACAAAGGAGCACGAATGCAACGAGGCAGCCATTGTCTGTGTGCATACAACTATTATCCACAAAATGCTATGTAATCAAAGCAGCATCCTCTGTTTGACAATACAGCATAATAAAGGCTGCCTGTATGTGTAATCCTCTTCAGGAGCGGGTTCAGGTCAAGAATCCACCGTCCATCTATTTGGACAAGCTCAGGAGTTACCTGGACCATGGAGGGGTCACCCGCAAGGTACAAGGCAGTTCACTTTAATCAGATGCTGTGATGACTGACCTGCTAGCTGTGCTACATAGCCTTTGCTTATTGTTATGGAAGTCTTTTTTTTCTGAAACTTAACCCTTCCTCAACTGTAATATCATCCTCATGGCAGAAACTAGCTTCCACTTTCATTTTCAATAACACTCTTCTTCTTTTGCTTAAAGTTTAAGCGGCGTGTTCCGGAGTCCACCCAGGTCCTGAGAGAGCTGGAGATCTCCCTAAGGACCAATCACATTGGGTACGTCTGTGTCACAAAGATGTTGTTACATTTTTCTGAATTAATAAATAATTGATATGTTTTTTTTAAGCTGGGCTCAGGAGTTTCTAAACGAGGAGAACCAGGGTTTGGATGTTCTTGTGGACTATCTGTCTCATGCCCACAGTGCTGCTACGTATGTGTCATTTCATAGTTACTTTTCTATTTGCTGCTGCCACAGTATTCACACAAAGGTTTGATTGTATTTATTTGTGTCTCATAGGAATGATGCAGACACTCCGGACAATGGTGCATTGGCAACAGAAAAAGTGAAACCCCTAGACAAGCCCTTTGAAGATCTGAACAAAAGTGCCACCAACTCACCTACGCATAGTGCCTCAAAGGTCAGCAAGGCCTTTACAGTCAGGTGAGGATGGGTAAACGGTCAGGTTTAGGTTTTCCATGTGCCATGCAATTAAAACTAACATGTCATCAAATCAAACAGGATAGACACTCATGTTCACATGTGTTATATTGTTCACAACAAATCTGAGGCACTAATTAAAAATAATAAGGAATATTGACATACTTTATTTTCAAAGGTATACTGTCCTCTAATAATCACAGAATGTATTGTACGGTATTTTTTAGTTTTTGTATTTCTTCATATGTAGACCAGGTTATTTCCTGTGGCAGCTCTTTTATATGTTGACACTCAGATTGCAGCTGTCAAACCCTTTTTTAGTCTGAAATGATTTCTGCTGTTCTGTGAGATGTGCTGAAAAGTGTACCTGTAAATGTAGACTGACGATCTCAAAAACACATGTAAATATCCCTGTGTATGTGCTATGGTCCTAGGCCAGGTCTAATTATCTCCCCTGAAGCAGGAGAGTTCCTGTTCTGAATACATCCTGCGTGTCTATGTTTTTGTAACGTGTGAATGTGAGATATGTCTGTGTGAAAGGGACGAGCAGACATACCTGTCATACAACAGGAAATATCTGAGACAGTTATCTATCCATGTAATCTTTTCTTTAAAGAGATACGTAAAATACAGCAACTCAATTTAAGGCTGCATAAACACCCATAAACCCTCCTTCAGCCAATATATAAATATAAGTATATTACATGTATTGTACATCAGTAAAGTACATATATCCTAGTGTGAGAAGCCTTTTCTGTCCTGACTATAGTTCTCTCTAGCACAGAAC